>DF237377.1:0-47425 GCA_000708835.1 Klebsormidium nitens | reverse complement strand
CTACTGATCAGACACTGGATAGCCTAGGGAGAGGGACGCAGATCAGAAGCAGGGCTCGAAGGCCATAAGGAGCAGCGAAAACTGCTGAAGCCTAATGATGCTAGCATCCCTACCATAGAAGGAGAAGGAAGGAGAAGAAGGTGAGAAGGCTCTTTGCGCCATCTCAAAAGCAAGGCGCCACGCAGATCACTAGCATTTCTGTCGCACGTCAGAACGCCACCGATTGGACATGCTGCAGTTGCGGGGCCTCGCCGGGCCGCTCCGTCACTTCCTTCATGGCTTCCGTACGACATCAATCAACCCCGAGCTGGCTTCTGCAGAATATAGAGTCCCCTCTGCAGTTTGCGCCCACTTTCAAGTCAGACACAAAAAGTCGCAGCCTAGGATCGTGATAGACTCTCCCGAACAAGAATCGGGTTTGCGGGACGACATGGCCATTCGGGACTACACTAGGGAACTTAGGGAGTCTGGCATGCAGCGGGCATTGAAAGAGCGGGCGTTCTATATTAAACCGAACCAGCGGCGGCGAAAGGAGCGGAGCGATACGACATACCGGATACAGTCGCAGGAGCTGCGCAGGCTGATCAAGTTGGCGATGGCGCGGAAGGAGAGGTGAGGTGCCGGGGCTTGTGTTGTGTTCAAAACAATCAGACATGTGAACTGCCTTTTGAAGCAGCGGGAGACTGTTCTGCCGGTGGTTGTCCATGGCTCTTCAATGCTGGAGAGATGGAACGGAGCTCCACTGATGCTGGGTCGGTGCGGATGATCTGAGAGGCCAGCGCTTCTGCATTTTACTTCGTGAACTGATGAATCTGGTTGGTGGCAGTTCCGACACAAGATGAAATTGAGACTGTACAGTAGTCCGCGAATAGATTTTAAATGCTGGGTTTCAATGAGCACATGGCAGGTCGACGTTGCTCAATACTTTGTGTCTCTTATGCATGCTGTGTGGGTTCGGGATCGACCCGCGTGATCTTTTAAGGTATCTTAACATGCTGTATGCTGTGTTAAATGGTACACATAAAGCCGATATCAGGGGGAAAAGGGATTGCTGCTCTTACAGTCGTGCATTCTGAGAAGAAAGTTGTTACAAAGCAGATTCCCGCAATCGTCTTGTTACTTAAGCTCATTAGATCCTGATGTTCAGATTTTCCCAAGCTAATTGAGCCAGATAATATGTGCGTTATGAGTGGATTATGAGTAAACAACATATCTGCAACATCGAGTTTGTCTTTGCTTCATGTCGCGTCCATTCAGAGTTTGCCTTGTCTGTCCTTTGCAGTGGCTACTGACAACAAGGCATCAACTGCTTGTCCAAGATTCTTCCATCTGAGGAAGGTGCCAACCCCTCGAGAATCATTCCGGCCCACAAACAACCTTTCCCGCTGATTCCAGATCAGCTTCTGAGTCGAAGAGTCCTACTCGACTTGTATTGCAAAGGATGTCCTTGTGAATCTGCAGCTTTCATATTGCAAGAAGGGCCGCTGAATGAGTTTTTGTCCTGTTTCTAGGCTAAATTAGGCCATGGGGGCCCCACATTGGTGTGTAATGCTTCCGTTCAAAGTCCGAAAGTCGAGTCTCTTGAAAAGGATTTCAGATGAAAGGCCGGATCCTTTGTGTATGTTGAGCTGCAGGACACTCTGGAGTGTGCTTATAGATATTGTTCGTGCACTAGTTGGGATGCAAGACGTTTGAGCACCATCGACTACGAACGTACAATGCATGAGCTTCCCTGCTTAAGCGCGATTACATCGTAGTCATGAGTTTTGTAGTCGGATGCACTGACATGTGTCACAACCCATCCCGACAAAACACTCTGGGTGCTGCACTGTAGAGCTTAATCAATTCTGTATGCATGCCGCCGCATGTGCATTCGACTCAGGCGGATCGCTGCACCAATCGTGGGTGCACGTGCATGGTGCAACTGTCAATCTCGCGTGCACATTCAGTCATGAGCTGGGCGCAGCGTGCAGCAACTGTCATGTAAATCGTTGTACATAGTCGCAGCAGCGAGGGAATCAAGACAAGCATGGCTGTGATCATTCGGGCCTCTCCTATAGCGAAGTACACCCATTCCACATGGCACGTACATACAGAATGCAATGATGGTCGCGTGGCAGACACATCATGGTGCCATTAATAGACTCGACTAATCCGGATTGGCGCATGAGACCTGACACTCATAGTTTTAACATGCCCGCATTGGAATGAACCGCTTCGAAGTCGTGATTCCCGAGTGCCTCCTGTAGTTGTCGGCAACTTTTTGCTCGAACTCGTGTTATACACAGACACATTCGGAATGTCTCGGCTCGGCCCTCGGTCGCCCAACGCTGCGTCTGCGCTGCTTGGCGGCCAGCCCTGATCTCGGAGTGCCCACGCTCATCATCGCCTGAGGCGCCTCACCTATCTGACAATGCTGTATATGGGCCGCTTCCCAAAGCATGGGAACTACTTGCCGGGCCTTTCTACTGCATTGAGGCTCTAAAGTTCTGGCGGACGGAGGACCGGCCGACCGCCTAGTTAGGCACACGGCGTATGATTTCTTGTCCCGGGGGTCAATGGATCCGTAAACCGCATCGTACAGCGCTCTGACCTGTTAACGGGAGACCGGACCCCAGGCTCGAGACTGTCGTGTTCAAAATACCTTCGGCCCCCCAGGACAGACGACAGCGCGCACAAAAACGCCCCCCCAAACTCGGCGGCTGCGTGGTTTTACAACCTTCTCGTTGGGGGGGGCGAGGGGGCGCTCATCCGGTCGGCCCACTGCCGTCGTTTCCCCCCGGTATTAGTCCTGGGTATTGTTGCTGCCCAGTATATTGCTGCTGCCCCCCGGGCTGCGCGGACTGGGCCCCGGGGCCTTGTGGAAGGGGTTGGGGGATCGGCATGGGCTGTCCCGGGCCCTGGAAGTGTTGCCCCGCCCCCCCTCCCATTTGCTGCTGACCTAGGACTGGGTAGACCGGTTGCAAGACGGCCCCTGGTTGTCCGCCTGCAAGTCGAAAACGGACGCTTGAGAAACGTCGAGGCAAACGAGGCAAAAGTTTGGAGTTGCTCGTCTTCATCCTGCCCCAAAGGTCAGTGGAAACGAGACGCTGCATCGTCGTCGCCTGTCTTTCCTTCTCTCTCCTATCTTTTGTCGAAGAATCTGAGCATCAGTTAAATCCTGCACTATCCCTTCACATTCAATCGCAAGGCGAATGCAATCTTCTTTCAGCCATGTCCAGGCACTGATTCAGCCCCTCAGAAAGTCATATCAAATGACATCTTGTCAGCCCTCATCGACATTTGACAGACATCTCCAGACATCGCCTGATCACTATCATTCCTTCAGCAACAATCTCACCGACCGACAAGCACGTTGCAATACAATACTGGAAGTCCCTCGCTCTTTTTCATTCTTTTAATCCAACCTTGAACTACCACCCGTTCCGCCACCTCGTCAATCCCCTAAAAACTGTGGCCGTAGGCGTACCTCCTACGAAACCCTGCTGCTGTGGGAACTGCCCAAAGGCAGTGGGGTAGCCACCATATGCGGGACCGCCAGGGGGGTTTTGGAAGCCGGCTGCAGGGCCTGTAATGTAGCCCTGCTGACCGTAGGGGAACTGCAATAAGAGAAACCAATGAACAGGTGGAAGGGGAGGAACTTGATGAGACTTTTGAGAGGGTCATGGCGCCGCTTGCTTGGACCACTTCGCTAGTGAAGATTCAGGCATGCATTCATAGGATGAGATTGAAAATCAATCCACGCTCTGAAGCGGAGAGCAATTCAAAAGTCTTCTAACACGGTATCTTAACGATACCACTTAGCACCACCTATCATGATCACACCGACCATCCAAAACTAGCCTGAGCTGTTCTTATGGTGCCGTTCTTTTGGCCTACCTGTTGTTGTTGGAAACCGTAAGCGCCTGTGCTGTCAAAGTGTGGTTGTGAAAAACTGCATTACAAGAACTTGAGTTAAGCTGTTGTTACTTTTCTCTTGCCAAGCGTCAGAATGGATCTTGACTCCCTGTCGAGTAGACCTTCACTAGCGTCTGTAAATGCAAAACCCAACGTCTCCTGGAGGGTGCTTGCGACAACGCACGGGTCCACAATATGCTCTCAAAAGCACATGTTGCCCTATATGCATCGAAGGGATACATAAACCCATTGTAACAGGACCGGACACTTCCTGACAAGCCCTCCAGAAGATACAAAGCCCTTCTCAGAACGGCTACATGGACAAACCATTTGGTACAAGCTCAATCTGGAAAAGATGATGGCCCCAGAACTGCAGTCATAGCTTCAACGGAAACTTCTCTGTGCTCACCTAAATGGCTGGAAGGCAAAGGGTTGGGGATTTGGGGGGTATGCATAAGGGTTTTGTTGGGGAAAGGAGGGGAAGCCAGGTCCGGCGCCTTGAGGACCTGTAGAGGAAACATCCCATACTTGACAGCTGGCGACAGCTGCAGATGACAGCTGGCAAGAACTTTCAAACATAAGATAGCTGTCTACATACATGAAACCTACGCTTGACTGAGGCAAAACCGACAAACCAATGGAACGCATAGGAGGAATCAATTGATAGACTAGCGTTGGGAAATGGATGGAGATTCAAAAAGAGGATGGAAACTGGGCTGGAGACATGTGGTGAGACTTTGGATTGAGGACGTTTTGTCAGTCCTTCAGTCTTGGCTTGAAATACTGGTTGGTCAAAGGAAACGCAGATGCCAGACCAATCAAGAACCTAGGACAACCTTGCCACAGTTTCTCACATCGACAGCACTCTGAGCTTCAAGTGGGGCGCTTCAGGAACTGTAACAACCCTGAAGATATCTTTCAAAGTCCCTTACGCCCCTGAAGTATGTCTGCATAATCCCTTATGCCCCACACTGAAACTGCCCAAACCTTTACATGGTTTTTTGTCTCTCAGGCTGTTCAAGATGCACGCAGAAGAAGTCCGTTCATTGAATCATGTACTAATGAGGTGAGGGATCTCAACCACCTACCTGCGTCTAATCGAGGCCCCCGGCCCTGCCTGGGTTTCTGTCCTAAGCTGGCTAGATTACAATTTGCTCTCCGTCCATCGATGATGGGGGTGGGGTCTGCACACGCTCGTCTAGCTGACTCCTCATCCTTAAATGTAACCTGCGGAAGAAGCGGTGGGTCAAAGCTGACCACACAATGAGTTCGAATTTCGAAACAAGATACATTGAAAGCCCCAGTTCCCCTTATGAGCTCAAAAGAGAGAGAGAGTCAGCAGATCGTCAAGCGGAACGAAAAATGCAAGGCCAGCATTTTTGTATGCTCTACTACAACACTCAGTTTAAAGTAGAACCGGTATGAAGAAGAAGGGGTTGCTAGAGTAAAGTGGCCTTGAAACTGGTGCAAAATGCTCAAATTGGGCTCTACACACAACACTTCAATCTGAGCCCCGTCGGAACCCACAGAGGGGCTTCTCAAGACATTCCAGCATTTGGGTTGGCTCTGGATGCCCCAATAAAGGCCTGCGCAAAACCCTCACGACCGACGTGGCTACGTTTCAAAACAAAGGCTCTGAGCTGGGCACTCACAAAGCCGTAGCCCTTGGAACGCCCCGTCTGCCTATCTGTAATAACAACGGCCTCGAGGATGTCCCCAAACTGCTCAAAGTACGTCCGCATGGTCTCCCGCCCCGTCTCCCAAGCGAGCCCCCCCACAAAGACTTTTGTGTAGGTTGTGTCCCCGAACGAAGAGCCATGTGCCATTGCTGCATTGGGCGCACCCCCACCCGACTTATTTGCAATGCCGCCCCCCTGCGCTTTACTCGCGGCGCGGGGGCAAGGGAAGAACAGCAGGGCCAGCATGCATTGCACGCTTATTGTGCAGCGAGTAGCCGCTTATTGGCACGCGCTGCAGCTTATTGCACTCGGGGCTTACAATGCCGGCAGCTCACTGGGGCGTTCCGACACTCCTTCAGCTCGTGCCATTAGCCCAGACTAGTTCTCAGACACACTCCCTCGCAATTGCCCAGCTCAATTGCCTGTTTCTTCTTGCTGAAACCACTTTCTGCAGCGCAACCGCAGCCCTCAATGCTTGCTTGCACGAGCAGCCATTGCACAGAACGAAGACAGCTCACGAGTCAAACGCCAGCTAAACCCCTGCTCAGACACCATGAAAACCCTAGGATAGAGCTGGCGACAGTTGCTTGAGCTGGCATTGCAAGTCACTTCTTCCTGTCAATGTCAGCCAATGAGCGCACAGCGTACGTGCCAGTGTGCGCAATGCTGCCCTCGGGAGAAGCTGCCCTGAGTGCTGCCAATGTCGCTTTTGAGATCTCAAATGGATAACGCTCAAGGCTGGTGCCGCAGAAATCCGCTATCCGGTTTGGCCGGCGCACGGATGACGAGAAAAAGATCCGCTTGCATCCTTCCCGACGTATCAGAAGCCTGAATTCCTGTTTGGCCTGCCCGCATGGGAAGCGCTTTTTTGGGGACGAAAACCTAGCCCATCGACGGTGAGTACCCATGGCCTGGAAAACGATCGACGGCTGTGCGTCCACATGCATGACGTGAGCAAGTGGCGTATCGCGCTCTGCCAGCTGGACCCACGCAATCGCATTCATTGCACTTTTCGAGGGTGGATCACGATGGTTTTGAGGGGGTACCGACCTTCAAGCGGAACTTGAATCAACCCTGCTGGCTATTCAGGGCGTCGACGGTTCTACGGCATTATCCTACCCATTCTGCATGCTTCACCGTCGATAGAAGTTTGTGGCCAATCGGACGCTCGAGCGCTTGCGAGCAGATATCAACAGCGCCGTTATGGCTCACACGACGGAGCGCCGTACAGCCGTAGCCCGTGCGGCCATCATGTCATCATGGGCCTGGGCTTCTCGTGACATACAAATGCATGTCGTATACTCGTGCATTGGCACTTCAATACCTATGTTTCCTTCGACCTACGACTAGTCTATTAAAGCCTACTCGCCTACCGACGCTACCGTAGATTCGACTGATTCGCTCGTGTAATTTGGGACATCGCTGACACACATGCGCAATTCGCATGTATGACATAAAAAGGTGCCATCATTATATGGAAGAGCTTAGCTGCTAATGCGACGGTGGGTGGATCAGGAGAATGCTTTTCAATCTGTTTCATATAACGAGTTATGGTCGCGTCGGATTTGAGCCATGCTAATTTGGAGCCATTGGTTAAGTGATCTGAGGCCGGCCGGGCCTAAGGCCCGGTGTCGATCGCGGCATGGGACGTGACATGCAACGACTCCGTTAAAATGCCCCCACATGCAAGCTGGTCACCGGCACGATGTACTCTTATTCCTTTATGTCCTGACCTCGATGCGAAAGTCATCTCTTTGTCATACGATCATTCCCTGAATTACAAGTACGTGTCATGCAATCCTAGATATTCGATTAAGGATCATAAGAGGCTATCCTTTCATCGAATATCGCGCCAGATCTGTACCCGTTAATCCTAGGGTTCTTCCATACTCCCTTTTACATTTTGTAGGAACCAATCTTCCATAGTTCGATGATAAAGCTTGCCTCTTTGTCCGACTGAAATTGGCGCTCCCGAGGCAAGCAACAAAGAAGGTGGTTCCCCTCTGTAACCTTGTAGCCTTTGCCGCATTCGAGATCTATATTGGCGGGTCCTAGGGTAAGAAGGATCCTCACATCTGTCAGATCCGCTCATCTTGACTCTGCCTTCTCAAGAGTCTCCACTTCGTTGCGACGAACTTCCAAATTTCCGGCAACGGCCACTTCGTCCTTCTTGCTGCCACCCCAGGCGTGTCTACATCAATGCACTGTATTCACGCTGATCGGGGCGCTAGGTTTTCTCTTGATCTCAAGGTTTCAGAATTCAAGTACAATCCTGTGATCCTAGCTCGGTCACTACTTAGGGACAAGCGTGCTGACTTTATGGGGTCACGAGGTGTCTTCTGTGGTGCAGGATCCACCGTAAAGTCGCGTGGACACGCTGACCGCAAAGACCGGCCGCGCGCTTGAAAGGTATAACTTTTCAACGCCGGTTTCGACCGACGGATAGAATTGAAACTCTGATCCGACGGTCGAGACTAAGTAAGTAACCCCGGAGTCGAGCGATCGCGTTGACTCTAAAACTTGAGTGCGCTGACTAAGCTTTGCTTAGCGAGCTGCATTGCAGGTTCATACATCTCAACAGTCCTTCTCAGGACTGGTTGACTTTAGGACTTAGGCGAGGCAAGCCTTAGCGAAGGAGCCCTGGACTTCGGTATAAAAGGGCCGACCTTTCTAAGTGAAAGGTCATTCCCATTTATCCAAAGCTCCCAGTTTCCTTGCTTCCCGCTGCCTGCCCTTTGTGCTAAACCAACCACCAAATTCCTTAGGAATTTCTCAACTATTCCGCTGCACGACTCTCGGTCTTTGAGAGTACGTTTCATTGGTATCAGACGGAGTGCACCGTTTTGCTTTATCATTGGTGTCACAAAGCGCGGGCTGCGTTTCGTCACCCGTCGTCGTCCGCTTCTCTGTCGAATGACAACAAGCTCACCGCTCCAGCCTTCGGCTTGTGTTTTCTCTGCGGAAAACAACGGGCTGTTAGTCAGGAAAAGGATGCAAATCTCCTGTGCCCGAATGCAGCCAAAAGTGAACGTGTCACAGTGCGTGTTGCAACGCGCAAGCAGGGCGTTGTACCCAGAAGAATGCCGGAGTCGATTCATGGCTCCAATGGATTCAGCGGACTTGGACCGCCATTGTCGCTCGTAGTCGTATCTACCAGAACATCACAGTCAGCAATGAAACCTGGGACATACGTCGACGAGCGTCGTGAAGGAAGACTTCTCGTGAACCGCTGGATGATGACGCTATTGGGAAGCCTTTTCAGCTTCATAGATCAAGAAACTTACACGGCTCATAAGCTGTTCCCAAGTTGTTCTGCGGCGCCCCAAAAAGCGCACTTCCATTCCCAACAGGGTGTGTACCCGAAAGAACGCATAACAAAGAGAATCCATACTCAACGGAACGACCTCCTGAGTCTGCACGCTTCCCTCTGTGCATGTTGATGCTGAGATGGTCACTTCGCCCTCAGTGGGTACGTTCAGTGGGTACTGCCCCTTCCACTCGACACCACTCGGCTTCGACAAGCAACATGCGCGGTGTGACTTCCGAACCTCCGTGCAGCTGTTCGACAACTTCTATTTGGAAAATCCACGTAGATGAAACGCATCTCAGACGTAAACGCAACGCTTGGCCGCGGAGTTTTGGTGACTGTAACCATCGGCACCCATGTTCTACACAACGGTCTTAATACGCCTTTGATCGCGCCCCTCAGAACACGGAACAGAGTGCCGCTCAAAGAAAACGAAGACTGTCAGAAATTTGAAAGTAAAGAGGCAATTTGATCAACTTTCTGCGCGATCATGCGGTGAGAACGCACCTTCGCCGTCGCTACCGCTCCCGCTTTCTCAGTTCCGCCCTCGGGCGCCTCTTTCCGTTTCCGGAACACCACCTTTCCGGCCTTCGCATCCGCTTCGTCCTGTTCTTTCAGCAGGGCCTCCGCCTGCAAGCGGCTTACGGTAAGTTGGCAAGATATCAAACGTAGACCCACTTTTGGAACCAAGAATCAGCCTTCGCATCCGTGTCGTCTTGTTTCATTAACAGGGCCTCCGCCTGACAGCGGCCCATGGTTAGCAAGGATTAAGCGCTTAACCCAGGCGTAACCCGGATCGAGTAGGTTCGCAGACTTGCGTCGTTTCGCGATTGAGGTAGAGGAAGTCTTGAAATCCGGATGTTGTCACTAGACTAGGTGTTGAGTCTCTTTAAATCGTATTTGGAGCATGCACTAAACTCGATTCACAGAGCTTGAGTCGTCGACGGGACCGTAACGTAGCAAAGCAACCAAGTGCACTGGCTTTCTGGCTGAACTGCATGTTCCGTCTAGTATTTTACACAAGACCCATGCACGACATCTGTTACACGGCCTCGCTCGATCCCAGCCTCGCACGGAGCTCATCAAATCCTTGAGCTGTCCCTAGACTTTTCTCTGTGTCAGCTCCCTAAAGACAGCGCCGGACCTTCGAGTGCGTGATCCATCAACACAGACCGCTTCAAAAGTTGGACTGAAAATCCTCTCTTCCGAAACCGCGAGATCGCACAGACTCGCACGTCCGGATCCAGTTCAAAGGCCTGAACTGTAACGTCCAGCCATCAACACCCTAAGACCGCAGAGAAGCTCTCACGTGTTTCAGACTTTCCCGGAGGGCTTCGTCTTTTGGGGCACCCTTGAGGCCCGCCTTGTATGTGTCGATGGCCTGCGGTCAAAGGGAGGCGTCAGATGCTTAAAACACTGGTTACAGCGAAAACTTCCAACTTCGGTTTCAAAGTGAGGCAAACGAGAGGGCTACGGACGCCTGGCAACGGCAGCTTGTTTGGAAGGAGATGAACGATCAAAGAATGACAGCCGTAAGGCGTACAAATGAGGCGGTTACCATCGGTCTAGTTCCTCAACCTTCAAGAATGCAGAGCCCCCGGAATGGACACATCAATCCGACGATTCTTTGAAACAATCGATCCACAGGAGCCCTTAACGCTTATCAAATTGACCCTTCACCTTAGTAGCGGTCGCTCCATTTGTCCACCTCAATACAGCGACTTGCAGAACGCAAAACATTCCAGCGACTTGCACTGAAAAAGCAGATCTGACGGGGGCCAAAATTCGCCTTTCCAGAGTAGCGAGTTTAGCAGCGCATGGTCGCCAAGAGCTTACCTCAAAGTACTGCTTCAACCCAACTTGCGCGGCGCCCACTCGTGAGTAACCCTTTGGCCAGTCGGGCTTGAGAGAGACCACCTGCAACCGCGTTCCACAGCGTGAGCGCCAGCAGTGTTCCTCGAGACCATTCGAAAAAGACCGCTGAACTAAAGGACGGGTTGAATCTTGAACCCAAGCACCGAAGACCGGTACCTGAACGGCGTTTAACGCAAATAGACTTCTCGTGCTAGTTGCTCCGCACAATCGACGCTGGGCCGTTCCTTCTCAACAATTCTGGGCTTTCGAGGTTCGTCAATGAAGATAAAAGAAGACAGCTAAAGGTGCCAATGAAGCGGTCGTCTGACGGTCAAGGCCGATAGCTCGGCAATGACGCTGTCCCCTCCTGTCACCCAACAGATCTCATGTTTTCAGCGCATTGTTTTGATCTCTGGCTAAGGGTTCTCCGGATCTATCCGGCGCCAGTTGCTAAGCCCCGGAAACAGATTAAGGCACCCGGAACGTGTACAATGTCGTAAACGGCTGTTCAACCGTAGTCCGGCAAAGGCACCAGCTTTCATTCCAGACTCCCAACCTTTGATTCTCTTGGCTTCGACTTACTTCGGTCGGAAACAAAGTCACCACCTTCATCGAACTAGCTGTGCCGGGCTCAGATGAAGAGGTACGGGGAGAAAAAGCTGCCCGGGGTGACGGCAGACAAGTCGTTGAGTGTGTACGACTCAAGCGATAAAGTTTGAAGTGCTGAACCCGATGCACCCACCTTTTGCGCATCCTCCAGGGCGGACTTGTACTCCTTTTTTCCGAGGAAGCACGCCGACCGGTTGCTGTACAAAACGTGGTTGCTGCAAGGGACGAAGCAGGGGCCTGAGGTGCATGTCGAATTGAGCAAGAAGATAGCGCGCAGCCATCCGATTAAGCGAAAGCTGTCTGGGGGACTATGTTCGCGTTGGCTACGTGAGACTGCGCAAGAGAGCGGTTGGAGGACCCAAAATGACGGAGTTTTTGCGACTTTTGATTTTTGATAGTTGGATTCCTGAGGACTCTAGTTGTTACCTTCGATTGCACGTAAGCGACTTCGCGGATAATCCTGCTATCCAGACCAGGAACCAATCGACGCTGTGCCACTTCCGTACTTGAAAACTCAAGTCCAAATTCCGTTGAATACACTAGCTGGCAAGCAATCTTGGCCGTTGAAGCATTTCACGTGTCGGGTAAGGAAGCGTTCGCCACGTCTTAGGCCCCTGACAGATTTTGGGCTTTGAAACATAGGAGCACAGAGAAGACGCCATCACCACGTGACATTAACCGACTAATTACGAACTTTGAGCGATGACTAGGGGCACAGCGGAGCGAAAACAAAAGCAGCATCCGAAGGATGCGCGACCATGCTCAGGCAGCTCACTTTGGCGTCAGGAAGATGGCCCGGTTAAAATGCTGGATCGCTTCGTCGAAGCGGCCCTTTTCGAACGCGGCGTTGCCCTTCTCCTTGCTCTTAGCTGCCTGGAAGAAAAGGGGACGGTAAGAATTGCTCGCAGCGGATCGAGAGCGGATCACCAGCGGAATGATGCGGAAGTCCAGCGGATAGTTGGCCGGACGCACAGCGAATTTCAGGAAGAAGGTCTTGTCAATGCAGCAAGTCGATATCGGACGACAGGCAATTTGCAGCAGATTGAGAGCGCAACAAAAGCGGATCGGCAGCGGAACAGGCACGGGTGAGGAGTGATTGTACTCTCTGCAAAGCGCCAAAGCGCCAAAGGGAAAGCGCCTCTTGTTTGCGAGGCAAAGAGCATCCGCCCTACCTCAAAAACAAGGTGGGAACGTGCCCCAAAAAGAAGGAAAGCAAGGCAAGGTCAAGGCTGAGCACGAATTCGGCGCGTCCGATTGAATCCGAACCATTCAAAAATGGAAACAGAGTAGGAAAGGAAAGCAATGGCCGGTCAGATAAGGTCACACGAGGCTAGTAGCTTAAGGTGTCTTCGAAAGAGAGGGAAATGCCAGATGTTTGTGGAGACGGACCTCCTTTTCCTCCTTGGTGGGGGGGATGACGTCACCATGCTCCTGGCCCTCTTTCCCCTTGCCAAAAGCTTCCGCTCCGCTGACGACCGTGGCGCCTTCCAGCTGCACTGACGGAGAGCGGACTGCGTAAGATCTGTGTGTTCCTGGCCAGAGAGTTTACGTGTCTGTGTAACGCACATGTCTAAAAGGAAGAAAGTGTATTGGCCCTGATTCCGGAACTGCTCAATTCCGGACAGGCAAATACAGAATATTGTGTCGGACGTGATAAAGCAGTCTACCGAGCCACAAACATTTTCACCAGTTCCACTTCCGGATTGTTCGGACGCTATTCCGGACACCGTGTGTCAAGCTACCGACTGAATCTGGAGGTCCGAAAGAAGGGTTTTGCTCTGCCCGTCTCGAATTGCAAACTTCCGGATTAGGGCCGATCCTCTGATATGTTTGAGATTGTAGCAACACAGTTCGTCGACTGGCTGGACGCTTGACGATGTTCGGCTCAGTTGGCAAGCGTTGAAAGAACTTGGGATTACAAGCCTCTTCGCGGCGCTTTCGTTCTGTCGTCTGTCAAACCGCAGAGCTTCCCAAGATCGAAGTCACACTGATCCTAAGATCCCGGGTCACACGGGCTGACCAGCTAATGTCGTTTTGCCATCAAATGCGACTGATAATTGGAACCGGCAACGTCCTTTATAGAACAACGGCTTTGCAGGAATATCAACCAACGAGCTCTCATAAGCATTGTTGACTCTCTCTCGAAAGCGAATGAGAAGAAAAGAAACAAAAGCATGCCGAAAGCGAGCACGCCAAAGAAAAGATGAAGTTAAGAAAGATATTTGTAAGCCCAAGATAGCTATAAGCTCCGACTCAAACTGACAATTCTTAACCCAAAACATAACCTGCTTCACACGCAACCCACCTTAACCCCCACACTAACCCTACCCGTTCCAGTGGGGTTACCTTGTCATTATCTTAGCTTAACCTTATTTTTCTTGAGTTGGTAACGAATAAGTTTCAATGCAGCTCAATGACGCTCACCTCGTCAGGCCAGTCATCGTCGTCGTCCTCCGCTTGGCCAAATGCTTTTCCGGCCTTGTTCTGCACAGCGTAATCTGCGACACGGAGCCAGACAGATACACGAAAGGCTTCTGGAGGTGCGGGGTGATTGCGACGCAGCCAGGCCACACCGCAGAAACTGATGACATCTTCTTCCCCTGATGTTACTGGGCGGAATTTGGTGGAACAACACTTGCCCCGGAATCGTGGGTGCTCCTAATTAACATATAGTGGAAGCAACAAAGTGCTCACTTCGAAAGAAAAGATCACACTTCCACTTGAGTTTGGCTGCCTTCCTTAATATTTAGTTACGGGCTAAACCCTGAATGTTACGTTCTGATCATCTAAGCGCCTTCGTCGAGATCTCGGGTGTTTCACTGGCGGGGATCGTCTTTGTCTTAGGCAGCCCTTGTCTACATAGGGGGACAATGTGTCCGCAAAACTGTGGCTGGGATGGGACAAAGATGCAAGACTTGCGGGTCCCGGAACGGCAGTTCAATAGACATATTGGACTCCAAGCTACGGAGTTCTGAAAGTGCGGGTGGCACCATTTGTCACACGAAAGCATCAACATCGACTGACATCTGTTGGATAACAGGATGTTTCCAGAGAAGAAGAAGGCGCACCTTCCCAGGCCTGTTTGGCCTCATCCTTGAAGCTGTCCTTTTGTATCAGGTGGCTGTATGCCTGCAGACAACGCACAGTCCGCTCATCTCAGAGATGTCAGAGCAACCAGTCTCTTCTGATGCGTTGGGCTAGAGCCCCTGTGCCAGAGCCAAAGGACCCGTCGAAGAAGCTTGTGTGCGTTGCTTTTATCCTCTTTGGTCGAGAAGTTGGGCAAACGAGCAAACTTCCAAATCAGGCAGTTCCCTAGACGGGGGCATGAAGCCCCACATAATTTGCCACATTCTCTATTGTAGTGAGCGTCGTGAAAGTTGCGCCCTTAATCTACCACCACCTATTTATGTTTATCAACCACTCAACGAACCCTGGAGCCAGGCTTCTGAGTTCAACTCGGAAAGCCATTCGGAACTATAAACGGGACTTCAACCTTATTGCCACCCAACTCGAAGCCACTCCTACACAGGCCAAGTAAACCCTTGCAGGAAACCGCCCCGAGCTGCTGTAAAGATTCATTGCAATGACATTGCCAGCTGAACCAGCAACCGAGGTTCCTTCTCCGGCTCTCCAGAGGTTGTTTTTTCAAAGATAAAGACTTTTTGGCACTCACTTGCAGGAACTTTGGAACCTGGCGGACATACACTGGAGCCGGCCCCTTGCTCCTAGGACCCCCCCCAGCATCCCCACCCCCAGTCATCCCCCCGGCCATACTTTCCGCTGTACTGGGGGCACCAAAGCTGAGTCAGATTCCACAAACAGGAAATCAGCTGCCCTGTGATCAAGAAGAACAGCATGTAACACCCTATCTATCCTCCAAAGGAGGGCATCAAACAACGCGTGAGTCCTGGAGGCCCGTGATCACGCCAGGAAGGCCCCAGACATTGGGAGCGAGACGTTCACGGAGCCAAGTCAGGAGACCTGTCGTCAGCAGTCGTCCAAGCTCTTGCAACGGCCGCCCAGCACTCGTACCATTGAATCGTGCTGAATAAGCGCCCGTTTTGATAATCCGCCATTGGCATCTGCCTGATCTCTTCAACTTTGAACTTGAAGCAATGAGGAGGGCACTTAACCCACTACCGGGTCAAGGGTGTTAACTCTGGTTGACCCTGATTTTGATAAAATGAAGACAGCAACTGTAGTCTGTACTGAGCAAGGAAGGGGCAAGGAAGGGCGCCTTTCTGTGCTTACTGTTGTCCAACTTGTTCTTGTTCCCTCGACTAAGGTTCATTTACAGCAATCAAGCTTCTCCCTTATGTTAACTCAGTTCTACACATTCTTCCAGATCTCACGCAACTATTTCTTCTCTGACTCCTCGAGGGGGAAGCCTTTGCGCTAGAAAGCAGGACTTGGTGGCCCAAGCAGACTCAACAGTTGACACCTGGTTGGAAATTGCCTCATCAGGCTCAAAACGAAATTCCACTTTAAACAGGTGAGGCTCCTGCACTCATTGAGAACTTTCTGGTGGTACGAGGAACCATCACAGCGTCACTTTCAATACTTTCTCTTTCACTCTCTACTCAAGTTGCTCCTTGCAATGCTGAACCTGCGCGCTGGGGAGGAGCACTATGCGTGAGTCCTTTCTTTTGTATCTGCTCGATGTTCTGGACTTTTTCCAAACTGTTTGCTCGGTGGTCGTGGCAACATTGACCATTGAGAAATTGTGTGGCACAATGGCAGGAATCAAAGAGTACATTGGCTTGTTTCTGTTGGACGCTTGGCCGGAATTATCACCACTTACGGCAGTGTACAGTGACAACTCTATCTACAATTCAATCATTATCATTTTGCAGCTACGGAGCATGGAAAGCGCAATAGGCCAGCAGCGGGTGTTGGCAGATGGGGATCAAACGGACGCGCCATTAGAGATCCTGAAGCAGGAAAAGTGCCGGCTAGAGAACGCCGTCGTGCATTTGAAGGTAAGCTTTCTAATTTCATTCCAGGGGGCCTTTGATGCTATCTCAAAGGTAACCACAGGCAATCATCGAGGATGGCTTGCCAATCAAGCTTGTCCTCGATCTCGGTTCTTCAAGGTGGAACATATGGTGAGCCTGCCTCAGAACTAAGGGATTTTGTATTTGGTTTCTAGTCCGTCAGGGGCTTTGTGACTTTCTCGCCTGACCAGATTGTGTAAGCGAGTGTCTGTCAGCCAATGTGTTGCGACTCTAGGCAGCTGATGAAATTTGCAGAAGGGGTCAACACGTAATACAAGTGGTTGAGGGCTCAACTTACTGAGCGCCGGGTGTGTCTGCTGGCTGGGTATGAGATCCGTTTGTCAGCGCGTGTGTCTCTCATCCTAGTTCAAGGCCTTGTATACTACAGGGACTTGAACAGGATTTGCTTCGGTTCACCTGGAGATCACCCCGATAGATAAAGCAGAACCTCTTACAACCTGAATCCGTGTCATCAACGCCCGCGCCCGGTCTAATTGTCAACCTTGATGGTGACGACGCCCGTCTTTTTGCAGGCAATACTATGGAACCTGCACTTGAAAAGTCAGGATTATTCTGACGCCAGAGTTCTTACTTAACATGCAGGATTCAAATGTCCAGCTCGAAGAGGCGCTTCGAGAATCTGGACCTGGTAAGAGACCCCTTTCCTCACATCTACTATTCATCGACCGGTTCGTAGTATGACACCGGGTGCCGGGTTCTCGTATCTTTGGGTTAACAAGAAGACAATCCTGTACAAAATCGACGCCAACTTCGTCGAACAAGAGCTGATTACTGTAGATCTCGAGCAATGTGTCTTTCGCGGTCCGTTCCTGCAAGCTTGAAGTGGCGAGTTTAGCAAGTGGACGTCCACATAGCAAGCACAAGATGAGTTTTTGTTTCACGGTTGCAGATGAAGAGTATACGACGGCAGTGTCTGAGAACAAGGTCGTCATCAGGGAGCTCGAACAGAAGATCAAGCAGCTCGAGGAGGACATCAGATTAGCGACGCAACTGTTAGAGTGTGAGATGGAAGACGTCGGAAGCAAACCGGAAAATTCCAGCGACGCTCGGTCGAATGGGACTTGGCTCTAGTAGCGTTCCCACGATTGTGGAGTCCATGCTTCGGTTATGGGAGGTTTACTCAATCGCGAATCATTAGGGAGTGTACATATCAAATTGGGGAGTGTACATATCAAACTCTCAGTTATCTGAGGCTGAACTTGTAAATTGGATCAAGACGGAAATCAGATAGCTCGCAAGCCAAACAGGTCGAGTCAAGATTGCAAGGAAGTTTTGCAAGTGCAGATCTTATATAAGGTAGAGTTGCAGCAAGCAAGAGGAATCATGTTGATTGTCCCTGGACATTGAATGTCCCTGCGAGAATCGAGTCAGCTTTATAGCACCGGTACTTCGTATACAACATGCACGGGCGGCATGGGCGGGTAGAATTGGGCACTTGTGACCACATTAATCGTGTAGTCAACTGTATGCCGCGCAGGCCCGCTTGCGCATCCGAACGTACAAAGCGGTTTTATAGCTAAATCTCCTTGTGATCCAGGTACGTCGCACCATGACCGGCTGAAGCATGATGCTACTGTCTACGATTGTACTGCGAGACCATTTTAGGCCTCTATATACTAGTATATACACTTTCGAGCAAATAGATTTGCCGCCATGATTGAAATATCTCGTGCGCGCACCATGGGCTGGTCAACATCTACATGGTCTCATAATCATAAGTTTGAGACGTACATACGGCCAACTCCAAGCAAGTTGATTGTGCGAGTCAGTTACTTTGACACACTGCACCAGCCGGCAAGCTGCCACAATGCTTGCTGACTGAGCCTTTGGAAAGTCGTCAACCAACGGCTGGAAGCACCTGGACCCTCATACAGAAGGTAGCTGCGCCTATCCGGTGATGTCAATCGGCGCATGGTGGAACGGTGCTGTTCAGGCCACGTGCAGGTTACCGAATGACTGTGCTTTGTCAGTAGAAAATGGAGGGCACCAAGACCACAACGCAAGCGGCAGCGTTGCAAAGCACGCTACCGGTTGTTCGAACATATGTGCAGAAGCTTAGTATATCTTGGACAGCATCATGTTACGGGCTTCTCTCCTTCCCTTTGCTTTAGTATCTGGTCAAACATTTCGTCGTCGTCCATATCTGCAGGAGAAAGAGGTTCCAGATTACGCTCTCTCTGAAACTTGCAACGCTGCATCCTCAGCAGCATCTAGGTAAATCAAACGTACACGCCCACGAAGCAATGCATTGATTCTTGAACCGGATGTTTGGTTTCCTGGAAACCTCTCCGTTAGGAGGAAACAACGCAGAACGCTGACCCTGAACTGCTGTGGAGCGGTTCAATTTTTCGGCATTGAAAACCATGGGTTTTGTGCTTGACGCATGACAAATCCAGCTCCACTCTCCTATGAAAACTTGCCGCCCAAGCTCAAGTGCGATCTCAGTCGATCGGCCGTTCAATGACCCGGGTGCAGCTATCGAACGGCTCAAATTCTGGAACTCGGCCCAGATCGAAAGTCGGGTCAGGCGGCCAGGTTTCGGAAAACCTTAGTCTTGAGATAGAGAAGCAAAGCGGACTGGGAATACCGTTAGAAGCTGTCCCTCGAACCTGCTGGTCTTTGAGCAGATTGCAACGCTTGGAAGCCCCAGACGACCGCCCAATTTGTTGAACTTAAGCTTCGACGGGGTAGCATTTACCACTTCACTTCGTTTCAAAAAGATTCAAAAAGAAGGTAGTCTGCAACGCTGACACCTAATACCCTACAACCCTAAGACCCTAAACCCATAAACCCATAAACCATAAACCCTAAAATCAGATGTAGAGTGAGAACAGCCCACCTTCTTCGTCCGAGTCGTCGAAGTCGAAGTCGTCGCCGTCCTCGTCGCCCTCTTCCGCGTCCAGCTTTGCCCTCTGCAAGCAAAGCGTAACCATTCTTTTCCTCTCTCGTTTTCCTAATCATATTCTTTTGTCCCCTCTTTCCCCGAACGGAGAAAGGTGGGCGCACCTCTACCGGTCGAGGTTCCTTCACAAAGCCATACCGAACAGAAGCAACGCGTATCGTTGGAACATTGTTGGATGTCCAGGGTCGGGGTGGGTTGGTTCGCAGCTTTTAGGGTGTGTCAGGGCGCGGAGCTGTCAAGCTCGCGTTTCAGCACCCGGTTAGTGCTACCCCGCCTCCCAGAGGCGAGCTGAACGTACTCTCACAAAAAGCAGACTTGATGTTACATCGTGCGTCCGACAAGATCTGAGATACTTCTTGGGACGAGTCTTTCTAAATAGATCCCGGGTCACGTCTGTTCGCCGAAGAGCTGGGCTGCGACCCCAGCAGAGATGAAACTCGAAAGCGAACAGAACAGCTGTCTCATCGGCACAAACAAATCGATCGAAGGCACCGGAAAAGCTCTGAGCCGGAACATGAGCTCCCGCCCAATCTACGCTTCCAAAACAGGAACTCAATTCTGCGGAATGCGCAACGCTTCTTGTCTGCGGTACTGACTGAATCCTCTGTCAGAACGATGCGGCAGAAACGAAGGGTTTCGAGAAGACGCACCTGCCCCTTTCCGCTTTCGAACCACTGCTTCCCGCTCATCCGCTTTTCTCGTTGGGCCACTAGTTGAGAGTCCGTCAGCAACCTGCAAAGCAAAAGAACATTGTTTAGCTAACAAAGAAACATAGAAAGAGCATATCAAAAAGGGGTGATGTGCGAACGCCAAATCCCGTAACATTCCGTGTCCCCGCCTCCTGTGCTTCAATCTCCCCAGCCTAACCCTTCCCCCAAAGCTTCCGTGGTCTCGGATCAGCACTCTGTACGTTCGCAATTGATCGATCCGAGGAAGTTCGGGAGTCGATGCCTAAGCTGTGCGAAGAAGATGGGCTGTCCCGACGCACCCGCATGCCAAGATGGCGATCAACAAAAAGCTTCAACACTCTGCTTGCAAGATGAAACTGAAGATAAACGCTATAAGGAGAAGGTGCGGGAAGGATCTTCCAAAACACTCTGCCAATTGTGCAGGCGTTCAGAATTGGAGTCGGATAATGATTCAAGACGGCGGGCTCACTTCGCTTTTTCGAGCGCTATTTCGGCCTCGTACGCGTCTCGCCACGCCCGGAAGTTCTCCACCGTGACCGGCAGGCCGTGCGGTACGATTACCTGTAAAGAGTTGGAAATGGCTCAAAGCAAGCACAATAATCCTCCGGAGACAGCCAAAAACCCTGTGCGGAAGAATCACCTGCAAAGAGTAGGAAAGAGCTCAAAGCAAGTACAGTGATTCTCCGGAAACGGCCGAAAGCATGTTCGGCACGCTGATTTCCGCTCGGACACAGCAATCGTCGATCTGCTCAACGATAAAGGTGCGTACACGTGCTCGTGATCGAGCTTCACTGTAGTGTCGCAGCTCCAGCGTCTGGTCTCGAGGATGACATACTCAACACTCATGTCCAATGTTTGATACCGACACGATTGGTTTTCATTGGCTTTTGCCTGGCGCACCATTCCAAGAACGATTGCACGAGCAGATGGGCTGAGGCGGACAACTATCCGCGGGCGAAGTTTTTCAAGCCCGAAAATGGAAACGTGCAATGCGTGGAGGTCAAAACAAAGCCAACCCGGTCCCGCTCACGAGAGGTAAGCTTTCCGAGCCAGTGCGACGATTCATCTGGTGGATAGCTGCTTCGAAGACCCCGCGTCGAAAAACAATCAAGGTATCCTGCCGAATTTAGCCTACGGAAGACGATGTTTTCCTTAGTCGTGACTCTCTCTCATTCGCAATCTCTTCTTCTCCTCTTCGCCTCATCTCGCGAGCTAGCAAGTCTGAGGACAGAAGCTACTTACGAAAGATCACAATCTTTAGCACTGGACCAAACGGCTTCGCAAGAGCAAGACATGTCCCATTCCAAATAAGACACCTCAAAGAAACAAATAGAGGCCAGGTCGGCAGCATCCCACCTCTTCTACTGGCTCCTTATCTTCCTCTGCATTGGCCTCCTCAGCTCCCGCGACCTTGTCCCTTAACCACTCTTTGGCTGACGTTGCTAGCGTGAACATCATCGACATCCCTAGGTTTTCTTGTACCTGGACAAAGGCGCAATTTGGGGACTTTTGGATTCGCTGGTAAAGAGTGAGAACTTGCGACGAACTAAAGGTTGGTTTGACACATTCCGCCTTATCTTTGCTCGACTGACTTTTGAAGGCTATACCTGGACTGGAACCCCTGCTTTCATTTAGCGAAGATGGCTGCTTCCCGCAAGAGCTGCGACCTTGTCGCTGTGCTTCACGGTCAGGCAACTCATCATTTTGCATTCGCGCACGTTTCATGCAGATCGGATTTCGAGGGCCAATTTGAGAGACAAGACGGTCTCAAGAGGTTTGCGCTTGAAGCGATTGTCGCCTGATTATTCAACGATATGACTCTCCTGGCAACCTTAATTCTCCTGGCAACCTTAACAGAACTTGGCTGAGAAAAACCGGTCGAGCCCCTCACCTCCTCCTCTAGTTTCGCTTTCAATTCGTTGACGTCTTTCGTACTCAACCCCTGAATACTGCAAGTACCGAAGGATGGAAATTGCTTAGGGTCTTGTTAACCCGTTGTTTCCGACCAACGAATTGGCATTGGCATGGAACTAATGGAACGTGCTGAATTCGAGAGCAGCTAGCCTATCAGACGGTCTTATTCGACCCTTGAGAGACTCTCATTGTAAACCGCAATACAGGTTTACCTAGATCATGCCACAACTTTGAACTCTCATCAACCTCTGTAGCCTGGATTAACTCTCATCTAGCATAACCAAAAATGTGGAGGAAGGCAGTACTTTGAAATTCGTCCGTTCCATTTTCAACCATAGCTCACCCTCGGATGTTGAACAGCGGGGGCTCGTCCGGGTAGTTTGGCGTGTGGGCAAAGACCAGCTTTATTCGGACTGCACAAAGCAAAACATTGGGATCAGCAAATCTAGTATTGAACAACCTGTTGGTCTTCCGACTCACTGGGTTTCTGGTGGACACCTTTTGGTCGCGGCAATCATGGTGTTTAGGCTACATGATTCTCCTCAACCGATGCCTAAAGAGGGAGATGATTAGCACAATATACACGAATCGAGAAAGAAATCACCCTTGACGCCTAGAACTCGTCTTTGCTTCAGGGGTGTATCCTAATGGCAGCTCTGGCAAATCAAGCTAAAACCGCTTTTTACGAGGCCAATTTGGCAATATACTCTTACTCATACGGATTGCTGAGAGAACCAGCAAAGGTACGAATGACTGACCTGGCATCTCTGTAAGCTCCTCTTCATCATCCCCCTGCAACAAGATTCTGACTGATGAATAAGAAGATTCATAGGGAGCCTTACACAACCTAAGGTCCCACGCTCTAAGCTCACTTCGACCGGACACAACTCCGCGATCTACAACGGCAGCTTGATGTGTACTTTGGGCCACTACTGCGAGGTCAGAAGATTTGAAAGCAGCACAGTAAGAAATGGATCAACAACCGACGCAGCAATTCAGGGCTTCTTCAGAAAACAGGCCTTTGGTGCGGACATACAACCGCAGGACTTCAGTGTCATAACCACAGGCGGTCACTGGCAGTCCTCACAGAAAATTCACCTGCGGCTTGATGTCAATCTGCCAACACCGCCCGTCCGTCTCCAAGCCCCCGGCCGCTCCATCCTCCAACTCTGTGTTTGCAGCAAGGGTTTGAAGTCAAAGGACCACTCTCTGATTACCAAGCATCCCATACACAACATGATGAACGCGACCATCTTCGCAGCGAACCGACTCTTCTTGAAGAGGTCGAGCCAGCGGGGGCAGCAAAAGCCAAGAATTACAAGCAGCTTTCATTCTGAGCCATCCTCTGTAGTTTGCGGCTTCTTCCGAGCTTTCTTAGTCTTGATAGCGCTTTCACGGCGCCGCTATCGACATGCTGAACGTCTTTATGCGAAACATAGCAGGGAGTCAGAATGGTGCGCACCTGTCAGGTCTTCCATGAGGATCGCTTCCAGCGCCTCAATCTCCATCTCCTGTTCTGCCGCGTAGTCTGCACCCAAGAAACAGGTGACCAAATCAAGCAACTCAATCAATTAGCGCCATGATGAAATGAGTGGTGCAGCTCTAACCGCTAGTTGCCGTGTCTGCCCAAATGTTGCAAACTCTTGGACCTGGCCAACGATTGGGGACGGAGGGCGCCAGGACTGATCAGTATGCATTAAGAACGTCCTTCGACTGCCGCTGACACTCGCATTGGTCTTTTTCAGTCACCAGTTGAATCGATCCATCATCACAATATTGTGACGCCCGTCACGCCATGCAAGGTGGTAATGAGCTGTTGTCCAGGCTGCCTTCTGCTCTTCTGGTGGCGATAGCAGCAACAGCATGTGCTGCATTTCCCTAAGAAAGTCTTACCCGTCATTTTGGCGGGTTTTGCAGCGCGCTGCTCCCCGTGTATATGTCCCCCTCTGCTCTTCAATCAAGAAAAGTTTTCAGTATTTAGAAACCCTTTTGCGGTGATGGGCATTCGAGCTGCTCCGCTCCTCGAGCATGCCCCCTCAGAAGTGCAGTACCTACCAACAACAGCTCAGGTCCGCCTGTGCAGTGCGCAAACTCTACTTCGTCCTTCACCAGCTTCAAGCGCCCATGCCTTTGCTTTGCTGGTCCTGAAATGCAGCACCCTGTGCAGTTTTCATAGCTGCCCCCATAGGCGCCACATTGGACTTGGGTTAACTCTGACCCGTTTCGTAGCCAGTCTATTCTTGCGGAGGTTACCCTAAACCTGTAAAGGTATTTTATTAGGGTTTGCCGAGAATCTGCAATAACTTTAACTTTAAGCTGAGCTCTGGACTAGACTCGGAGTCCCAGCTCTCTGAAGTTTCAGTCTATGAGTAAGACTCTCGTGGCCATCACGTTGGCATGAGAGCACTACGCTAGCTGCTATGTTCACAATGCTGTCTAGTGCAGTCTCTTGCTGTTGAGAGGCTCCATCTTTTCATGTTGCGAGGTGGTCCGAAGTAGGCAGCGGGCTTTTGTGGCTCACACTTGAGGGCGGTGATAGAAAGCATGGCATCTGTAAAGATATCGCCAGCTAGAGCTAGGGCTATCAGCGATCCGCTGCAAGTAGGCAAGACTCGTCTGCAAGCACGTTTCGGTGTGCAGTCAAATTACGGGCCTCAGAGGGGGATTGGAGGCACGTGCCACTTTCAGGTGCCACATGCTATGTATCCACATTCTCGTTACCTTCCACCAAACAAAGCTGTGGAATCTGAAGCTGTACAACTTCCCCTTTATATCAGCTCTGAACATCGCACAGCTAGTCTCCGGCCAAAAAGCCAACCTTATGATCTCAAAAGGTTGCTAGCAAGGTCTCGTGGGGCTTTCGGAGGGCGGCACCAGCAGGATCGAAGCTGCAAGGCTGCGGGGGTTGAACCTGTAAACACAGAGCAAGAGACAGAGCATGTGGAAGGAGAAGAGGGCAATATCTGGCTGCTAAAGGAGTGGAAAATCACAGTGAGTGCCCCCAGGCTTCTTAGCCCCATGGCTGAGTCAACGTAGAAAGGCCAGACAAACATGTCGACAACCCAAGGAACTGTCAGCCCTCAATTCGGAGGAGTGCGCGTTTGTTTGTCATGCTTGGGCCTTCCACTCATCCCTGGTGATAGCTGGTGGTATGGCAGGATTGCAGGCCTAGTGAGACAATACTTGAGCCACCAAACTTAATACTAGCAAGTTTGGCATCCCAGCTTTTGTGTCTCTTTAGCGGAGCCGCAGACCACCCTTCGAGTTCTTGCTTGGGTCCCTTTCTCTCTTGCCTTTCTCCACAGCAACCTAATGTGAGTGGCCAGAACTTTGAATCGTTCAGAAAGTCCGTCACAGACATCCGATCTTCAGCTAACATAGGTTTCAAATCTCATCTGGCATTAGCTCTCACTGAAGAAGAGCTTCTGATTATGGTCCCCGCTTTTGAAGGACCAGCAAATGATCTTAGTCCTCAAGATTGACAAGACAGGCTGTGGTGGCAGCGCAGCGGCTTGTTCTCTTGTGGATCTTATGTTTCGCTTAGCGAGACCTATGTTTCAAAGATCAATTAGCCAGCCAATGTGATGCCTTTGCCGGACGGAGGCCAAGCCCTCCATGCAAGATGCTGCGCTTTCCATTGCTCTCAAGTCGAAGACAGCCACCCATACTTGCCTGGTGAATCGACGATAAGGCACATGTATCAAGCCCAATCTACATCAGTCTTTCACATGTTGCAGATCGATGCGCTTGTCGCTGGACAGCAGATCTGTATCCTCCGGAAAGGTGGGATCCATGAGAGGGCTTTCGCCCTCCCCTCCTCCGAGTTCCTTTTCTTCCCCAGCTTCTTCCACGCCACCCCAAGCATGCTGAAACCCGAGTTTGTGGAGCAACATTCGGCGGTAAGGCAACCTTGAGAGGCCCGTGACGTGTTGTAACCGAGTCTTCTGGCACGATTTGACGAACCTTGGAAACCGTTTGGAAAGGCACTTGCTCTGTGCAACAAATGATCGAGGGCGAGCTTGAATTGGGTATGGAAACTCTTTGCAAGTCTGTAGTATCCATATTTCTAGCATACGACCATGTTCACATGATTTGATATTCCTTTTTGCTCCTTCTTGGCGCCGTCGCATTCTACCCCAGTTAGTTAATGTTTGGGAAAAGCAATAAACATACTCCCGAAATGCAACTCACCTCGTTCTGAGAACCTACACCTTGCCCCCGCAACTGCCTTCCTGTAACTTGCTTCGTTCGACCAGACAAACGACTCTCCACTTTGCCGCACAGTAGCATTCAACGTGTGCAGCTAGTCACGGGCGACTTTAGGGGTCCGCCTCCGGGCTACTCGCCTGATCCCGCTCAGAAGCCGACGGAAATTTGGCTTTGTCAGGCGCTAAAAATCCCTCCGGAACGGCCGTTGGGGGCCGTCGTTGAGATCTCAGCATACGCCCGTTGCACCGGCTTGTGGAGCACCAAGGATCCCGACATTTTGAGCAACCTAAAAGGTGGGAAGCACGTGACCGTTTCTTACAGATTGTGGTGTGCAATTTAACACGAGCCAGGAGTCTGCTTCGCGGCGCCCAGTCGTTGTGAATACCTTTCCCGCCCAACGCAAAAGAAGTTGCACATGAAAAGAGATAGCGAGGTCCTCGGGGTAGGAGAATTGAAACAATAGACTCAAAATTGGGGCATTCTGTCAAGTTGATATCTACAGCTTTGAATAGCTCAGCGAGCTCCCCACGCTTGTAAAAGCATCAGATCAGAATTACGAATGTTTTTCTACAAGACGGCCACCAGTTGCGCAGACGGATCACAAACTCTGCTGCTTCGAGGCGCTCGCAAACGCGAGCTTCAGCAATAGCGCAACCCAATTCATACGTCGCAAAAAAGCCCGATTTGACTAGGGTGCGTCCTACATGAGGCACAAAGAGTGTCTCCGAATTTCGTACCTCGTTCTCCCTTCGCTCCAATCTGTGCTGTCAGCTTTCTGCTCACCTTCAACAAGCAACTAATCTGTCGGACGTAAGCAAGTACGCTAAACTTCAATCAAGATTAGAACACCGTTCGTTTGGCTCCGGCACCATTACGAGATCGAAATTCTTGGATTTTTTGCAGATCTGCACATCTGGTCTGACGAGTTCCTTCACAAGCGGCTCGGCTGGAAGATGGACCGCCCTCTTTCGATTCTCGAGGTAACGTTGACTTCCGCTTCCGGGTCTAAGAGACCATCTTCGATCACGCAGCCGTGGCCATTTTGCACAGGCTTTGGCGAGTCTGCTGTGAGATACGGCGTCTCTACAGGCGATTCGGATGCTGTTAAAAGTCGGTCAGGCCTTCGCGCACAGTCCTACTTCTGCTCGTCATTCACGGGGTGTGCAAGAACGGCAGACAATCCGGATCAAGGTGCCGTCTGTTCCGTAGTTGCGTGCACAACCGCCTCCGATGTTTGGTCTGAGGATTGACTGCATCTACCGCTCTCTTTCTTAAAGTCATAGCTGCTCACATATCGGGCCATGTCCAGGCTTTTTAGACAATATCTCGAAAGCTTTTCGGTGGTCATGAAAAGCGGCAGATTACCTACCATCGAGACCAAGAATGAGGCTTGAAAGCCCGTAATCCCCCTTCCGCAAATCTTGCGTTCCAGAGTCTAGTATATTATATGTCCTAGTCTTGCCCTCTAAACACACTGTTTCTCTGTCTTGTAGCTTCGAGTGACGCCGCTGTTGTGGCCCATCCAACTCGAGTACGCGCAAGAGCATGGCGGCTGCAAAAGCTGGATTCCCCACCACACAGGAACGTTCAACGGACAGATGAGGACTGGCGCGCCGGCACTGAACGACACAGAGTTTGCCGAAGCGCAGCGGCGCTTGCGGGAACGATTAAAGGGCGTCGAAGGGGACTGGCATACCGTCTGAGTTTGGGGTCGATCGCTCTGTAGAATTGCTTTTGGCTACCGTCTGAGCCCGAAGGATGTGTACATATACTTGCAGTAGTTTTAGCAGCGGTTCGGTCGTCTCACAGGTTTCGATGCGTTCGCGAACGAAGGCATCGTAGAAGGAACTTAGTTGGCCTGTAGCATGTGTAATAGCTCAGCGAATATACAGTAGGCGGATGCCACATGCAGGATCTTCAAGAAGAGCAGCTCTGAGCCTAGTCGGCATGTCAGCCCATGCAGGTTGGACGGTCGCACCTGCAGAGGGCCGCACGACTGCTGTACCGTCATGTACGGACACATACTGATAATTGGCCGCATTATACTCAAACAGCTTGCTCAGGCTGTGGATATATAGCTTCTTTTAACCTTAGAAGATTAATCAGCACAAGGCGCATGCAAGAACCTACGTCGTTTGAGCATTCCATTATTATAAGATCGTCGTACGGAGTATCATATGTGCAATCGCATGCATGCATCCGCGACCGGACGGACTTATATAAAAGGCGCGAGAGCTATCATCTAGTAGAAGGTAGCTATACAATCCATGATCAAGCGAGGGCCGGCCAGATGTACAGCGTGCAACCGTAGCCCATGATGCATGCAACCTGACGAACACGGCCGGGCCGCGGCCAGCCTGACAATCGATCAGCATACATATGCACAGATTGTGGCACGATGCAATCGAGCCTGCCCGGCCGATCCTCTGCCAACCAGGCTACAGAATCTAGTTCATGCAATGTATGCCAAAGCATCACCATCGACAATAGTGGGTGCACGCAGATTGAAACCTTCAGGATTTGACTAGCCGTCGTATCTTTCAGAAGAAATCACCTAAGATTCATTTTCCGCATTTTGATTCCAACCTTCTTAGCCCTTCCCTTGCCCAGACTGTCTCTTATTGCGTGCTTTGTGGACAATTCCAAAACCTGTGCTTAGAGCCAATGCTTAAACGTGGCAAACCGTCAGTGGGCCGACGATAGAATGCCCGACAAGTAGTAGCGTACCGCCAGGCGGGAAGCAGCGTGCGTCATGAAAATGGCCCACAGGAAAAGCCCCGCCAACATGAGACCCAGCCTGCGGAAAGCAGAGAAAGCTTGAACATCTTAATCCGGGCCCCGGATCTATCTTTCATCCGGGTCGCAACCAAAACGAGCAGCAGTACCTAATACAGCAACTCTTACAGATTCAAAGAAACCGGCCGGCAAGTGGGTTGACAAGAGGTCAACGATTCCTCGCCAAGCGGCGAAGTCCAACTGGATGACCACAATCTCCCAGAATGTTCCGCACAGAGCCAATTCTGCACTTTTCGCCTTGCGTAACGTTCACCGAACTGACGCCACGCAAGCTCGCAGCCGTTCTACACGTTTCTTTTTTTCCACGAAGCGAAGCGACAAACCGTTTTCAAGAGCCGTAAAAAGTGCGAATCCAAAAAAAGGAGTCTGCTCACTTTGCGAAAAGCGCGTCGACTCCCAGCAACCACGGCAGGCACGGCGCCAAAATGGCCAGCCCCCCCATTCCAAGAACATACCCCGCAGTCTCGGAGTCCCACCCGGCTTGGAGCGGCTCGGGCTTATTCCGACCTGTCAAAACGAAGCAGATCAGCAGAGGAATTTGGAGTCGGGGTTGGAAGTGCGTTAGGACTACCGCCCAGATTCTATAAAGAATTAATGTGCTCCGAAGGCCACTTCCCGGAACGTTGCCTTCTGCCGTCAGTTCCTCTTCTGTCAGAAGAAGGCCCTCTTTGAACCGGTCCAAACACGCAGCTCGACATGGACCGATTATGCTCCAGAAGAGCCTCGTATCCCAGGCTAAACATAAGCACGGGAACCCTTTGATGCATGTGCACCACCTCTGACCGGACCCTCGAGCAGTGCACCACTCATGAGCGGAACCTTAAGCTTTATCTCGGCCGCTCCTTGAGAATCACGCCCGATCACCCAGCATGCATCATCCAGCGCTCCTCATCTGGAACATTCAAAAATGAAGACTGTCAAGTTGCCGCATCCGACAGAGCGGAATCAAGGAGAGTCAGTTGTTTTGGGACCGAGGCTGGGGACCCTGTTGGAAAGGGATAACATGGCTACTTCTAGGGGCCAAAACCTGGGCTAGGGTTCTTTCGACCAGTCATCGTCCAAAACCCCCGGGTCAAAACCCCAACCCCACCACGTCATCCTTTCCAAAACGGTCCCCGGCCTCGGTCCCAGAATAACTGACTTTCCTTGACCCCGCTCCGACACCTTCCGTGGCTGCCATCTCGACGTCTCCCGGCAGATGCGTTTCAAATCGACGGGCATCTCCCGTCAGTCCACGATCCGAAAGGGTCACCTCGCAACGACACGTCGGCCCAGCTCCCTCCCAATTGCGCCCTTCCAGTCACCCAATTCGCAAGCGCAGAATGCGCAAGCACTCCGAATCGGCACATCCAATACCAGATATATCCAGACCTGCACAACGTGTAGGCTCACCTCGCGACGACTCGACGGCCCACCTTCCCCCTGCCCCGTTGGCACCATCTCAATTACCCAAACCGCAAGCGAAGAATGCGCAAGCACTCTTGAACCGGCACCTTCAAAATCAAATTAACTTCAAACCCTGCAGATTTGTAATTGGCTCACCTTGCGACGACTCATCAGCCCGCCTCCCCACCGCCCCAGTGGCGCCCTTCCAGTATCCAAACCGCAAGCGAAGAACGCGCAAGCACTTTTGAATCCGCTTCAAAAACAGGTTAAGTTTGGACCCTGCACAATTGTGATGGCTCACCTCGCGACGACTCGTCGGCCCACCTCCCCGGACCCATTGGCGCCCTTCTATAACCCAAACCGCAAGCGAAGAACGCGCAAGCACTCTCGGCTCGGCACAACTAAAACTTGTTGAGAGAGCTTTGCACATTGGAGAAACAGACTAAGTTCAGACCCTGCACATTTGTGTTAGCTCACCTCTCGACGACTCGTCGGCCCACCTCCCCCCCGCCCCATTGGCGCCCTTTCCAGCCGCCGTGCTCCGCCCCCAGAAGTGCACCGCCTCAAGGTACTTGGCAAAGGCGACGCCAAACACGAAAAAGAGCCACTCATACACCAGCAAAAGGCCCGTCCGGGGGGGCACCTGCAACGAAGAGGGGGTTAACTTTCAGCAGTCTGTCTGAGGTTAAAAATACCTCTTTGGGATTATATAAACTATTCTGGAGACGTAGGTGGCGACACGTAGGGGTTGAAAAAAGAAACAAGAAAAATGAGGTTTCTTGAGAGCAGCTGCTTGTACAGCACGCAGCGGGCCAGTCCAAAGAAAGACCTTCAACTAGGAGGGACATAAGCTTCAGCGCTTTGTTGAAATGCAACGGAAAGGAAACTTCTTTCCGGGGAGGAACAGGTATGGTTCGAGCTTAGCTGCGTGGGCCTTTTCGAAGAAAGTGGAGGACAGGACCGCTAATCTTTATCGTACCTTCTCTTCAACCCGGCAAAGACCGTCAAGCGGGCGACACCTCCAAAGCACGACGGCTCACTTACATCGAGTGAACATCGTCCGACGGACTGTGTTTGAGACACTGTACATTGAAGCGCGAGCGTGCTTGCAATTCCCGCTTTGTCTGGCCCTTGACTCTTCGTACCACCGTTCTTGGACGCAATGACAACCATGAAGCGGCGTGTTTCTTGCGGAACCAGAGTACCAACGCCCGCCACAATCCTGGCGCGCCAAACTCGAGACGCCTTCCTCGTGTGTCACGAACTCCTTTCGAACGCCCTAAAAACCTTGCCACACCTCACACACCACATTCTTTAGACTCTTACACGTCTGTGTCAAACAAAACCGTTCTCCGCCATCTTTTCTCTCACCTGCCGCGGCACCAGGAACGTCGCGGTCCCGAGCGCCAGCAGAACGGCCGAAAAGCACACGGCGACCGACAGGCTCTCCAGGTACGGGGGATGCCCGCCCACAAAGTGGCCCGGCGTCGGCTGTGACGTCATGCTGATGCCGGCGCCCCCGTTGACGGCGCCGTAGAGCGGGAGGCCGCCGGCGGCCTGACGGAAGCGGGCGCGCACGCCGCCGCACAGCTGGCCGCGAGCAACTAGACCGGAGAGGTCGCGGTAGACCTGCGGTTTGGAATTTTAGGGTCTTAAGCTTTGCAGTACTAGGGTCGCGAGATTCAGATTTACTAGGGTCGCTAGATTCGAATCTACGAGGTCCAACCAAAGCGGCGCGGACGCCGTCGCATAGCTGGCCGCGGGCAACTAGGCTGGCGATATCGCGGTAGACCCGCAGGTTGAGGTTTTCAGGTTTTGAGCTTCTGAGCTTGTCGGTACTAGGGTCACTAGATGCAGGATCACAAAGCCCGACGGAAGCGGGCGCGCACACCTGCGCACAGCTGGCCGCGTGAAACTAGACCGGCGAGGTTGCGGTAGACCTGCATTTTGGGGTTCGCAGGATGTTGTAATACTTGAAGATTTTGCGGTGTCAAGGTTGACTACTACTAAAATACTCAAAGTCGGAATGACGAGGCCTGGCCGGAAGCAGGCTGAGAGATTTGATGCACAGCTGACCGGCGAGGTCGCGGTAGACCTGCGCATTGAATTTGAAGGTTTTATGATTTTGCGGTTTTCAGTACTAGGGCTACTAGATTTGAACTGACGAAGACTGAGTAAGCAGGCGTGCATGTCGCTGCCCAGCTCGCCGCGAGCGACCAGACCGGCGAGGTCGCGGTAGACCTGCGTTTTTGGATTTGGGATATTTTGATAGTTAGGGTCTTGGGGTTTAAAGAATGATCGCGATACTGGGGTTTCAGATACGGAGTGACGGGGCCTGGCCGGAAGCAGGCTGAGAGAGTTGATGCACAGCTGGCCGCAAGAATCAGGCCGGCGAGGTTGCATTAGACCTGGTGTGAAAGAGAAGAAAGTGAGAGAGTGTTGGGGTGCAGGTAGTACTAGTCGGTTCTGGACTAATGTCAGAGCGACGAGAACCAGAGCAAAACAATGGCGTTCTGGGTAAGGAGATGAAACGCCTAGTCCGGTACAACAGTGCCGTATAGTTGTGTCTTGAAAGATGGACAGATTCCCGAACGTCGGTGTCTAACGATCAATGCAAACCGACAGACCTCGACAACAGAATTTCGTCTTCAAAGGCCCTTGCTAACAGGCGCAATTCTCAGAAGCCAACGCAAGCATCAAGCTGCCAAACAGCGGTTCGAAGCTGACTTCTGTCCCTTCGCTGTGATCCCAGAGAACGAGAACCGACAAAAGCTTCCCCCACCTGCATTAGCCACTTCCTGCCCAGTAGAATTGACACCAAAAATGGCAGCACGGCCAGCAGCGTGACTGTCCTCGAAACGTGGTGTGTCCACCCGGCGCCCACCCCGGGGATCGATGCCGGCAGCCGCTGCCGATAGGCTTCCCACCGGTCGACCGGGTTGAGAATATAAGCGGTCCACCAGTCCCAGGGTTTGAGGGGGCCAAGCGTAAAGTGGATCACGCGGAGCAGGCTGTCGTCGACCATCCACTGCGGGGGGGTGGAAATGTGGGGTTAAGGTGGGGGGTAGATCGATGCTGCTAGAGACGGGGGGGTGGTGTGATGGGGTGAATAAGGGAGGTAAGGGCTTTAGATGCACGGGGTCAGAAAGCGGCGGGATACTCCTCGGTAATTGTGCTTATAATGGTGGGGCTGAAGGCTCGAGGATGAGGAGGCAGGACTGCGGGCTTCACTTGAAGGCGTCGCAGCGAGCAGTACACAAAAAGGGAGGCATCATAGAAGCGACACGGCGTTGTGCACCTCAACAGCGCACGACAAGCCACCTCTGAGACGCAATCCGCAGTACGCTTTGACAGTGCCATCCGGCTTAGCCCGTTCGATTCAGCACGCAGAAACGGACGTCTCCATTGAAGCTGTGGGCAACTGGCACGTAATATCTACCGCCCATTCCGAACTGCTGCGACCCTGTAGGCCTGTCAACTTAGACCATAGATCTGTTCGCACTTTGAGGCCAATCTCGTACCCCCCACCTTCCTAAAGTTGAGCACGTACAGCCCAACTCCACGTTAAAGCGGGTCGGCAGGCGCTGCATATTCTCTTGCGCATTCCGAGAAGCATGAGGTCCGAACTCATACCAAAGGGTGTGTCTGACTCCACTTGTCAACATTCTAGCACGCTGACCTTGTTTGAGTTCAGCACGTATAGCCCGACGTCCCCGTTGAAGCGCGTGGGCAGGCGGTGCGCCGTCTCGTCGTCCGTCACGGGCCGGAACTCGGGGTCGTACAGCGGCGCGTTGATGAAGTTTCCGTAGTACTCGTTCAAGAAACCTTGATCGCCTGCGGGGTGACGTCAGCGACTATTAGTCAGCAGCGAGTGACGTCAGCAACTTTTCCGCGGGCCACTCGTCGACCTCCAACTTCGCCAATAGAGCCGCATCGACGGCCCACAGGCATGCATCCTCTGAGTCTCTGTCACTAAAGCGGCGCCCGACGGTCCCACGATGACGTGGCAGCGTGCCACATCGCGCAAGAACATCGAGCGCGATGTGAAGAGAGGAGTGAGAAGAAAGAATTTCACCTTCAGTGTTTGACGCATCGTGGCAAACTTCTTTGGCGTGTCTACAAGTGGATTCGTGGAAGGCGACAAAAGGCTACCGATGGAACATGACAGAAGCGGGGAGAAAGAAGCTTTGCTCAAAAGCTCACTTTCGGTGTACGAGGGCATCTTCGGAAACATGTCCAATATGTCTGAAAATAGCTTCTCAAACATCAAAGAACAGATACAGATATAAACCATGTCGACGATTACCTTATTGACAGTAGGAACAAGAAAGCAGCATGAAACAATGGAAGAACGAAGAAAAACAATGCGTTGAAACATGGAAGGATAAGAAGACTATACGAACGCAGCTCACCTCCTGTGTAGGAGGGCGTGGTAGCAATCTTGTCCATCATATCGGCAAACAGCTCCTTGGACGGCTCCACAACCATGAAACCGGAGTTGAGGCGCTCCGAGTGGCGCAGCACCGCACAGAAGCCTTTGCATCCGAACACGTCGTCGATGCTTTTCAGCACGATCGTGTCGGCGTCCAGGTACGTTACTGCACGGTCAAGGCCCCATGTTAGCGGGTTGGAATTACAGAATCCCATTGCATGGCTGTGGGAAGGACGGATTGTCTTTGGGTTTGACTGCCACCAAAGATACGGAATGTTCGAACCTGAGCGATTGAGGCGATGCCTCGACGCCTTAGTATGCCTCTGATCTTTGTTCTGGTCCTGGACAAAAGTATTCTTTTAGCCTAGGAAGGGAGGTCAAGCGGATGGAATTCACACTCCGTTCTTAAGAAGAACTATCAGTTCTTTTCCTCATAGACGTTCAACTCTTTTTAGTATATTCCCCACGCTAGAGTGCTCTGGTACTTAAGGACACCAAGTGGGCCATATCTGTCGCATTCTGCTATATCAGGTCCATGTCAGTGTCTGTACAAGGAAGGTCCTTGTTAAAACGAGATACGGAGTGGGCTTGCGATAAGTATCTGGACATCAATTTCAGTCACACCGCCAGCTGGCGGCCGTTGTGAAAGTCTTCAAACAACTCCAAGAGCAGAAACGACCAAGGAACCTGGAATAATTTACAGCAACAATGAAATTTTGAATCTTTTGCATGACACTTGATTGATCCCGTCGATGCAACACTCTTTTGATAATTGCTGTCTTCAAATACTGCCAAACCTCTCGTTTCCATCAAACTCCAAGCGAAGATCTCCAAAAACAAGCCAGCTGATGCACTCCGGTCAATGTGCACAAGCTGGGACACCCTGCGCCTTGCTCCCGACTTTCTCTTTTAAGAAGTTCGAAGAAAGCTTGGAACTGTATGGCATTCTACCCCGCTCATACTCCACCAGGTTGAAGATCGTCAACTTTGTGTACACGCCCCAGAAGCGCGTCGGGTGCTTGGAGTTTGGGTTTGACAGCAGTTCCACCCGCTTCACAATCCAGCCGTCCGCCTGACAAAAAGGAGGCAGCTTGCTTAGAGCTGGGGCATCACTTTCCTCATCTTTGTCAAACCAATCTGTTGATTTTACCTTCTCAAGGTTCTCTTGCACTCGAGAATCAAGAGCACGAAAGGTGGTTTGCAATCAAAGCAGGCCTATCCATCGCTGGTAAGCCAGGACTTACGAGCGATGGGAGAATCAAGAGCGACGGAAACCACCTCAAGCCCAACAAGCTACAAAGTATACAAAAGGGGTGCATAGCTGTTTACCATTTCAAGTAAGCACAGTCCTCAAACAGCTGAACCTGCATCACCCATTACATTTGTACCACAAGACCAAGAGCCACGATCGGAGATTCAAAAGTGGCACTGATCAAAAACAAGGGATCTGCCACCGACACCGACACTTGAGCTGGTCGCCAATAGTGCGACCCCTTACCTGCAATAGCTCCGCGCCCTTGTCCGTCACTCCCTTTGAAATAAGGGCCACCAGGTCATTCTTAGTTCCACTTTCCCTCAGGCTCTGCCCCAAAACCCTAACCCCCAGCAGAAACTCCTCCGCATACAGGAGGGTCACGTAGGCCTCCTTCGTTCGGTGCTCCGGGATCCGCAGGGTCATTCCAGCTTTGCTGACGTCATTGGGTTCGGGGCGGGCATGTATGAGGGGGGCGATGACGCAGATCACTGCCAATGTAAATAGCTGCCGCACCGGTCTCTGCATCTTGCTTAAGTTGTTTAACTGGCTGCCAGGTTCATGGAAGAAGGACCATCACTTTCTTTTGATTGCTCCAAATCCAGCTGTCAGGAGCTGGAAAGTTAACCACTTTGGAACCACTGTCTGTACAGATTGGACCCAGATATGGAACTCCTTCGAGGCCTTCCTCTGACCGCTTCCTCCAAGGTCGGTCGGACCAGAAAACCTGCGCCGTCCCAAGCTGAAACTTTTCAGTCACAATGAAACTTCTGGTCAGTGCTTGCTTGAAGCAGAACTTTCAAGCTTGGACAGCACACACACGACGTCATGAGACGCTCATCTTTCGAGCTGGATCCTAGTCTTCCTCTCTTCACGAACTTCTTTCAATCTTTATGAGTTTGTCAATTTGCTTTAACATGCGTCAGAGTATTAGACTCTGACCAATGGCAGTAGGTACTAGGTATTACCACAATCCGGTTAACCCTCGACGGCAACCCATAAACGGTGTGTCTGATGGCTGACTTCTGAACGTAACGCAGATCTACAGAGGAGTTTGACATTACAACTGCTGCTCGCTTCCAAGCTTTCAGCTGTTTCAACCCGTCCGGTCAGACGTTAACGAACGGCTGTGTTTGGCATTCCCGCCATTCTTATACAAACAAATGTTTTGACGAACCTGTTGTTTTGCTTTTGAAATTCAGACTCTTGGCCAGTTTGGGGGCGACCATGGGCCCATGCGCAAATCCTTGCTCCAGCCTACCGGTACTGGAGCCATGTATTACCTACCGGGTACCCACTCGAAGTTGTTGAGGAGACATTGAACTTGTTCTCTCTGCACCTACTTTGGCGGCGCGAGCGCGCATATCAGCACACGAAGCGCAAAAGAAGAGCAGCTTGACGAGGACATCAGGGGGCTGAGGGGACCTCTCAGAAAGCTGCTGGGAGGACCAAGGTCAATCTTTCCAAGTTTGAAAATGGCGCCTGCAGGGATCGAAGAGACGCTTGCTGTGATGGGGGATTTGCAGAGGGTCTTTGAGAGCAGGGAAGATGCAGACCGGATCGTAAAGATTCAGAAGAAGTGTGAGGAGGCAATGCAGCTGATCGCATCCAGGGAGAGGCATATGGCGGATGTGCTTGCAGGTAAAGACAGTGCTGCTGATTCTCCTCAAGAAATGGCCAGGCGTTGAAGTCATGATGGCAAAGCAGAGCTGGTCCGAAGAGTCATAGTCAGTTCGATAGGGTCACCAGAATGGGCAAATAACCAGGGCATAAAAGCACATGTAAAGGTCTGGTTGCTGCCAGATAGACTGGTTGATGTGCTTTGAATCATCTCATGAGTGCCCATGCTAGTTTACCTTGTCATGCCATCTTCTCTGACTCAAGTCCAAGCCGAAGATTGCTCTCATATACTCAATCCATATACATTGGAGTGCGCTTGAGCAGAGCGTTATCCTGGCATAGAAGCCCCATAAATATAAGCACCCTAATTTTGTCCCTCGCGCCCCTCTTTGTGCAGAGATGAAAGAACAGCTGCGGGAGGCAGAGAGCCGCGCCACACCCCCGGAGCCAGAGTCGGCGCATGAGGAGCGGGTGGATGCCATCAAGGAGGAGGCACGGCTGGCCTGGCAGAACATCGACCGGCTGCAGCTTGATTTGCAATATCCTCCAGTTACAGGCTCCTCCTTATCAAGAGCATGGTCTATCTTATCACATGGGGGCGCGGCTTGGATAAGGTCCTGCACCTTCCGCCTCGCTCTGTCGCTCAATCTTTTGTTCTGTTGAGAGCATGATTTTCAATTGAGAGCCAGAATGCGCACCTTTTGTTGTTCAGCGATTCGAGTTGTTCGACCAGGATTGCTTTACTTCTGTCGTTTATATCAGGACCTATGCTCTTGAAAGGCCTAAAATGCACCACAAAATTCGGCGCAAAATCAGGGGATGCTCAATTAAAAGGGTGCGTGCTGTCCTTGACCTGCCGGAGCACGCAGCTGGAGCAGTACCGAGAGGGCCTGGACGAGCAGTTCAAGAGCCTGGAGGCCAAGCGGAAGCAGCTGGAGAGCCTGGCCAAAGAGGAGATGCCAAAGACATTGTGAGTATACCTACGACGTCCAGCCCACGCTACTCTTCGGTCAAGACCAGGCCGTATTTGCCAGGAAAGATCACCAAGTATCTAATCAAAGCCCTCTGCTATGTTAAGCATCAACCATGTCCATCATTCCCCATCTTCACTTGAGAACACTCTGTTAGCTCTTGCGCCCTCTTGTGATCAGGTCTTGCTCTGGAAGTTTCGAGTCCGTTTCTTCATCTCCTCCTGACTGCCATTTTACTTGCTGAAGACAAAAAAATATCTTCTGCAGATATGAGATCACTCTTTTCGCGCACATATCTTCCATCACATGGGACTTCGAGGAAAAGGAGCGGGTAAAAGGGTACATCACAAAGATTGAAGAGGGGGACATTCGAAACTTCGACTTCGATACAAAGAAGATCTCTCAGTTCGACCTGACAAATCAGCTGTGGGATTGGATCGGTTAAGTGAAGCTCGAAAGTCGATATTACACATTGTTCAGGGACTGTAGGATAAGTTGTTTCTTAAATGGATGTACATAGAATGGCCGTTGTGTCGGAAAACCGAGCAAGTGCAGAACTATCACGACCAAATTGCGAAAAATAGAAAGCAGGACAAGGTCAACGACCATTGCTTCAGGCAGCGCAATCAGCATGAGCTTTTGAGTACCCAACTGATATACAACTTTCAAGCCTCAACGTTTTGTTCGCTTGTTCAGGGATGCATGGGAAATCTGACAACCATGTGTTGCAGCTCAGCATGTTAGGCCCATAGATCCTCAACGTATATATGACACAAAGTACCGCAGTTGCGATACCACAGGTTTTGACTGTTGGTGACGGCCAGTTTATCTTTGAGGCCGCGCCGGTCATGCTCAGTCAAACATAGTAGAATTGCATATGCAGGGCTTAGCCTGGCGGCACAAAACCGCGTAAGATGCAGGGTGTAATATATAATTGCATGTCGCCTGGTCGGATACTATCTGATGAATGTGGACGTACCAAGTCATGCTTATATGCTGTCTCAGTCGACATATATAATTCGCGTATGTCTAGCTATAGCTATTTGTGCATATATCCTGCTAGTGTACAATTAAATAACAATCATGAGGCTGTAGCCTGCATGCATGCATGAGAGCGTACAAGCTCAACCATACATGAATGGGCGGCTCGATCGTTCAATCCACTCAACTACATACCTATAAAAGCAGCCACGTCATGGATCGATCAAACTCTTGTCCCAGCCACCCAGTCTTTGACATGCCTCGTAGTTGGTGTACACAAGGAATTCGTTGCCTAGCTTCTTCTGATGTTCTGGTCGAAAAACACATGGGCGCATGCCTAAGTATTTCCAGACCCGGTCCCTCTGTACAGCACCTGGAATGACAACAGATAGACTGTGATAAGAGAATTTTGAACAGGTGCTAGCAGACACACTCTTTGGTCGAGGACAACGTTGGACAAGACCGAAACAAACAACTGTCGTATGGAACTTCAGATTTGAAACATAGGACTATGTTTAGGCTGAGACTTCGAAGCAATACGTTTTCCTTCTTTGCAACAAGTGAATGCAGGAAAGAACTGCCCCGTGATTCAGGTCTCCTCGACATTTCGAACCTCCCACCTCTGAGACGTGGGATCCGAAATAACTCTTTCCGTACCTCGAAAGTACATGGCCTGACCCGGTTGTTGAATCGAAACGAAGAAGGAAAGATAAAATTGCGAAATAGGATTACAACAGGACGCGAAGAACGATAGGAGGCTCACCTGTGAGAATGAGTCGTGAAGCATTGGAGCAGGATAGGTACTCGACTGTCTGAGCGGTTTTCTGTATGCACTCGTCACTCTGCAGTAAGAAGACATAAAACAGTTCAGGCCTCCCTCTACCTTTTGAAAATACTTAGCCTTGTTCTGACCTAGATTGAAGGCTCTCAGTCATGCACGCAATTGTTTCCAACCAGTGGGAATGAAACCTGGCCCCGTCAACCTGTGCTACATCTCGAGGAGGAGTCATAAGACAGGCTTTCAACATCATTGCATCAGAAAAGTCTTAAACGAGTACTAACCATAGATATCGGGTGTCTTACCAGGTAGGGAGGGTCAGCCACAACTACTTGGAAGTGCCCCTTTTGCTCCGCTGGCAGTCGCACCGGCTTGTTGTAATCATAGAACGTGAACTGGGACCCAAAACTGCTGAAGCGGTTATCGAACTCGAAGAGATGCACGTTTGCTTCTGGGAAGGAAGCCTGCAGACAAGGCAGCTGAAGTAAGAAGGACGGCGAGCAAGGACAACTTGGACTGTGCCAGGAATATTATGTCAACTTTTAAGGGGGAAGTTGCAGCTTTCTCTTGATGAGTGGCAGTGAAGTAGAGAAAGCTTACAGACAGAAAGATACCTGCTCCTCGCTTCCCCCTTCTTACTTTTGGGGCTGTATGCGCCCCAGCTTCTAGCAAGGCCCTCATGGGTAGATCACAAGACACAAATTATGTTAGCACATAAACAAGCACGCCAAATTACACACTATACTTTTACGTCATCTCCTATTAGCAACTCATGTAATGATGCAGCATCATCGAACTTACTCGAAAGCGAGCTTGACAGCTTTGAGAATCACGAAGTGTGGGTGTTGCTCAAGTAGTTGCACAGCTGATAAAATATGCTAAATCCGCCGCTGCCGCACCTTCAGTTCTCTGAAGAGAGAAGGACACGCCACACAGGCGATTGGCTGCCGGCCCCCGTCGCTTTTCTCAACCACCTCCTCTGCCACTTTGTGTGCAGTCTCTCGGGTGTACCAAAACTGCGACAAGCCCCAGTCCTCTGCAAAGGGGTCCCCCTCGGCATTCTCTGCGGCCTGCTTCTGCTCTGCAAGAAACTCTTGAAGAGCGGCGAGCGTGCTCCCGCTCAACGAGTCGGTCACGTCAAGGGGAGTGTCGTCCTCAGCATCTGGGGGTATACTCAAGGTGGCTGCTCCATCTGCCTGGTTCACCATCTTGATTCTGCTTCGAACTTGACCAAAGCACCCTACAAGATAAAGAATGAAATGCAACGTACTGGCTGGCCTCGTCTCCTGATCATGATGCCAGAATGGTGGCGGAAAGTGAAAAGAAACACCGACAGCGGTCCTTGTCCATGAAGTTGCAGATTGGCACTCATATTAGGGCAAGCCATGCTCGCTTATCAGCAAATGCGTCGTCTTGCGTCGTCTTTATCGCACCTGTTTTGACTTGCAATCAAAGCTTCATCGATTCGATACGCTCCGCATATCGCTTGAGGCTCTGTCGCAATTTGCTCTGGCAAAATGGTATGCGCCCGAATATGATGCAAAACCGTTCAACTTCTGCTTCCTTCCAGGACAAACCTCATTGCACAGCTGGCATCGCACAGCTTGCTCCTCACAACAACTGCACAGCTGGCATGGTCGAAACCAGCCGGGTTGAGGAAGGCGTCAGAAAGCATTGTTTCTCAGGCGACAGAGCAGGGCTGATCGGGGCCTTCCAGAAATGCATCAGGGCTGCAGGCGCTTGACGAAATGGGCGTTGTGCAAATGTTGGACAGTTTCTTTGATAGACCTGTTGTGTGCTTATTTACTTGCAACATCTAATCGGGCCTTGGATCTAGGTGCAACAGTAGGGAACCAAGAGCAGAACAATACAACTGCAGGGCAGCTCTCAAAAGGCGCAAGTTTGGAACACCTTCTTTCATAGGGGGAGTTGGAGAAGATCAGGAGGGGAAGAAGCAATGGGCAATGTTTTTCGGAAGCTCTTGGACCAGCTCTTCGGCAGCACGGAGATGCGGGTGAGGAGTCCGTCTGGAAAGTTGTATGCCTCTTATCTTCAAGGTAGTTTGAGTGAATGTTATGCAGCAATTGTCTCTGAGTTCTCTTTGGCAATTGGGTAGAGAATGGGGGCAGAAGTGACAGCCACTTTGCAACTCTTCCATCTTCTATTGTGACTTGTGAGACACCACGCTCACAGCTTCAAGTCTTGGCCTTGGTGAAGTTTCTCCAAGCACTCCCCTTGAAGTCATTGGGACGTGGAAGTTGTGGACCAAAAGCTCGTTCCGAAGCAAGGCTCCTGAGATGCCTGCACTTGGTACAGGTGGTGCCGGAAGTTGTTGAGAGTGTTTCGCAGAAGCTCATGGCCCCTTTTGATTGACGCACAGGTTGTCATGCTTGGACTGGACGCAGCTGGAAAGACGACCATCCTGTACAAATTGCACATTGGGGAAATACTTTCCACTGTGCCAACAATTGGTGAGCAAAAGCTTGTGGAGAAACAATCTGAGCTGACGAGTTGTAGGAAGCTTGCGACCTTCTCGCTCGCTGCAAACTTGTCAATCAGGGAAGTATCTGCTGAAAGTGCCTCTTTCCCAAACAATTGGTGAAAGGCCATAGCCAAAAGTTGCTCAACCAGTTGGAAAGAGCTGAGTTGTTGTGTCAGAAGCTCGCAACTGAATGGTCAAAACAATCCGCACTTTGCTAATGTTGGTTAAAGTTATAGGATGCCAATTACAGACCCGGTTTTAAATAGTTAGACAAACACCCGAGGTATGATATGGCAATTTGTGTGTCCTAAAGGGGCTTGATTGTAAGCTACTGCCTTCCTTTCCCCATTTTGCCCAATGCTTCATGCTTTCATTAAGCTCCTGGGTGGTATTTCGCAGCTGTTTCACTGGCTAGTCCTGTTGAAGCTGTATGTTTTTGCAGTCTGCAAACGTGACAAGTGGTGTCTAACGTTAACATGATCGAAATCTGACTCGCTCCGCTCGTTTCTGTCCTTGTTCATACCATTTGGACTGTGATTCATTGTCCTCACGCAGACTTCTGCGTCTTCCTGTTGTCGACCTTCTCTTCCCCATTAAGGTTCGGGTGAATTCACAACACTAAGTGGGTTTTCCATTTTTCTCATTGCTTTTACATATCCTGTAGTCTATTGGGGGTGCGGGGAGCGGTGGTCGCAGTGTATTTTGACGCATGATCACGATGGTTCTCATGTTGTGGTTTCCCCCTTGCTCATGATGTACTTTTCATTCTGCAGGTTTCAACGTCGAGAAGGTCCAATACAAAAATGTGCAGTTCACTGTGTGGGTGAGTCGTCTCAGGTGGCATGCTAGTCTGTTCGCTCAGCCCCTTCCTTTCTCGTCAAAGAAATAGAACATTTGAGACCGTCCCCCTATTTCCTGCGTTTCTGGAGAATGCATATGACGAGCTGAGCAGATTCAGCCCGTGCTTAGGCCCGTATTCTCGCTTCTCCCATCGTTTGCTGAACGCTACACACAGCACGATGCTCTGTTTGATAGTCAACAACTCAATTTTTACTTCAGGTGCATCACTTAGTAGCGACGTTTCGAAGTTGAGTTGCTTGGTCATGAAGAGCATTTTACACAATTTTGGACGTCGGTGATTGAGCTTCTGCACACCCAAAGCAGCAAAACAGGCATCGCCACTACCAGAACAGTTCACACTGAAATGATCGAGATTCCCGAAGCAAATGGCCCAAATAGTTAAGATTACCGGCAATATACTTGCATTTCCCCCGTCAATGCCGGAGTGACGCGCTCGCTTTTCTGGCGCAGGACGTGGGTGGGCAAGAGAAGCTGCGGCCACTGTGGCGGCACTACTTTGGGAACACCGATGGGCTGGTGAGAAAACAATCTCCCTCTGTTTCGTTTTTTGATCTGGCTGGGAGTAATGTGGGGCGCAAGCCAAAAGTAACACGATGGTCTACCGAACTGCTCCATTCAGTCGCCTTCTTATTTGGTGAACTGCCTTGAACGAAGGTGCGGTGACGGTGTCCAGTGCCTGCTTCGTGTCGAGGTCTTGAGTCTGGCGTTGATGACAACTCCTATTAGTGTCCGCCTTTTCGAGAAGCTTCGCCGTAGATATCCTATCTCCATTCTTGAGTTGGCGAAGTGGAAGGGTGCAAAAAGGTAAACAAGGTAAGAAGGGGGAGACTGACGATGCCTCTTGCTTTGACGAGTGATCGGCGGTATCCTGGAAGCCGCTTCATAAGGCTCGTGCGTTCTGGGGATCCTCATACTGCGACAAGAAGCTCGTGTGTCTCTCTGCAGATCTACGTCGTCGACTCGCTGGATAAAGAACGAATACACAAGGCAGCGGCTGAGTTTTCGGTGAGACGGAGCGGCTCAATACTGGGCAGAACTTTTCTTTTTGGCGTCCGTGAAGTGGTCGTTTCCCCGAAGTCTCGATCCTGCGGATCGTGTGGGCCTCCTTGGTCACCGTCTGACAAAAGTGGAGCGGTGGCGGTTGCGCACCTGTTTTTAACATGGCTCGGTTCGAGACTAGCCAGTGGAGCGTCTTCTGACCGCCAGACTTCGATGCCCTTTTTGTCGCACTCCTTTTGGATCCGCCCACAGGAGAGTGGGTCCGTCCGAAGAGGATGGAAACTGTCTGCGTGCTGAAGCATGAGGATTGGAACGCTCGAGGGGCCTTCGATTTGCAGCGCCTTTACATTCCCGTCCCTATCGCCTGGTATAAGCACTTCTGAAAGACAGGTTTGCTCAATCAGTAAGGCAGTACGGGGATCGAAGTGGAAGCAGCTTGATACTCTTGGGGCGATGTTCTTGCACTTGACTGTCGCGACCAACTGATTCCTTTTGGCACATTGTGTGCAGACGATAATATCGGATCCGTTGATGAGAAATAGCGCCATCTTAGTGTTTGCCAACAAACAGGACATGGTAAGTTGCCAATCCGCCCGTAAATAGACGTTTGTAAACCCCAACTCTGGATTCTTATTTCTGTTGGCCACAAGGCTTCTTGAGCTTACTCTTGACCCTTCTTTGAAGAGATGCAGCCGCTTTGTCTTTTCAAAACAGGAGCAAACCTGGTGGTTTCAAAGATGGTTGCGACTGGCGAGCCTCTCAAATGAGTGGGGTTCACTTCTGACGAACTTGTTGAATTGCTCTCCTCAGCCGCGATGCATGACGGTCGCTGAGGTAGCGGAGGCGCTCGGTCTTCAAAAGCTGCGGAGTCGGCAATGGCATATACAGGCCACGTGTGCCACGAAAGGGGAGGGTTTGTACGAAGGTCTAGACTGGCTTGCGGCTACTCTGAAAAAGATGCAGTCTGGCGGGGCCCAGACGTCGGTGCCAGCTTGACCCTGCCAGGGTCACCTCTCCTTGTACTTACTAACAAATAGCCAATCATTCTTGGATAGTGTAGCATGTGCTGTAAAATGTGGATGAAACGTACAGTGACAAAGGCTCCAAAGCTGGATACTAATCAGTGAGCATATTCTCGTCTAATGTTGCCCCGAACGGACAGCATCCGATTGGGGTCGTTCGGTGATCTTTGCCGTCGGTAGGGCCGGGGAAGGCGGGCTGCGCAGGCTGCATGCAACAGTGCGTCCCTCATGTGGTTTGGTGGTCATGTCAACCAATTTGAATATGGGGGAGACGGTGTGCAACACCAGTCTATCAGGCGCGTACCTCCACCAGAAACAGACTAAGAATCCCATCTTTCTACGGGATCCTTGGATGCACTTGGAAGCACACGACGGCCGATTTTCGGAGTTCCGTACCCTTATAATGGTTCCCTTTTGCAAACTTAACAATAAGGGCTACCTGGTTTTATCTCCTTCATTCGATGATAACGGCGCAACCATATAAATTTGCTTGATCGCTTTTTAATCAACTTCCACTACTAGTGATTTATCACCGACTTTATTGCTCGATAAAAGGAGGTGGCCCGGGAGCATAACCCGGTCTGTTTTTAAGCATCCTTTGAACCCTCGAGCTAGTGCGGTTCCGAGGGGATTCGCACATGTGTTCTGACACGATGCCTTAGTATCCCAGAATGAGTCTGAAAAGGTCATACACACCTACCTCGCAATTGACATGCATGTCCGCGCCTTGCTTCAACGATCATTCTACAGGTGTGAACCCGTCAGACTGCTGGCATGTGTGCAACACATACGAAGTTGAATCGATGTGCTTCGTGCAGTCCCTATATATGGTAGCTATTAGCTCTGTACGTATTTTTCGGGAAGTCCAAGATATTCTTGAAGCTCTAGAAGACAAAGGTAACCATAGCTTGCCTGCGCCGCACTGCTCGCGCGGCATGAACTGCCATCTGTTGAGCAAGACATTTAGGCAGGAATTTTCTGGCCACTGAATGACATGTTCATATATAGCGGGTGGCAACGGGCTGCATATAGGCCCGAAGAACATTTTGTATTCGGTAAAAGAAAAAGGTTGAAGTCTGACCTGCAATTCCCTCTCCGTAAGCTTCTTGAGTCGAGGCACGGAATGCAATGCATGATGCGTCTCCCATGATGCATCATTGCACTGACCTACAGCCTAACTGAATCGAAGATCGTCAAGCACAATATGATAAATGCTACGAGATTGAAAAACTGTCGTGGATTAATACCCTTGTTCAACCGTACTAGACCTAGACTGTTGCGTTTGGGTTGCTTTCGAACGTCCGGTCTGCGAGAACGCCCATAATTGAACGAGAACAACCCGGTATCAACCGGCCCGGCCTGCTACTAGTAGGCGCGAGGACCTAAGCCGCGCCGGGGACTCAGGCTAACTGCAAAGCACGCGCGCGGCCTTCATTCAGCCATTCCTGTCCGTCCATGAAAAAGCGACTCCGCAGTCGATTTGCCCATCCTTGACTTTCGTGGCGATCTACCGTACGGCCTCTTACAAGTTACTCGCATGGAGTCTGGAGGAGTATACTGGCAACGCTCGCTTGCACTAAGAGCCGCTTGCACTAAGATACATAGCTCCCGGGCATCCAAACGAATAACCCTAACTAAACAAATCACGCGCTCCGCACCCGCACCCACCCTAACCCCCAAACTAACCCCACCCGTCCCCCGGGTGCTTATCGTAGTGCAAGCTGCACTTAGTGCAAGCTAGCGTTACCGGAATTGGAGTCTGCATGGTAC
>DF237378.1:38183-81167 GCA_000708835.1 Klebsormidium nitens | reverse complement strand
TCGGACGGTCACGCGGTGGAGCAGTAACCCAGACACGTGTCGTGTAGTGATTCGATATATCAAATAAGTCGATAGCGTATAATAACGGACGATGCGCGGCCGCGAGTTTGGCGCGCAGCCAGAAGTCGGTGCGCAGTCGTGCCGTTACACAGAAAGTTGCATCAGCAACTTTGGGGTCCAGCTTACAGGGCTGGCCGCAGTCACTCAGCATTCGAGTCTACACACAGTAGACTACAAACAGCAGCAACCTACAGGGCCGTCTGATCGGGTCGAGCCCTAATATCAACGGCTCACAACTCGCGCGCGCGCGCAGCTGTGATGAGCCACGGCAACGAGCCTCTACAGCGTGACATCGTGCGGCTCTGAGTCCGGAGTCGCACGTAGTTACCAACGACTCCCGGTGCTAAACCCTGAAGGACGGAGACTCCGCATTCTGCAAGTCGAACTTGTACCGCGCCGCGGCTTAGCGCGCACACCTGTTTCTGCAGCAGCAAGTGTCTGCATGCCACGTGTCGCAATCTTATACGCGTGCAACCCTGGTGGGACTTCCGCAGGGGGCGGGAGTATTCAGAGAGCACATCATCACGTTCGCAACATAGCGTTTCACTAAGGGTCGACATAAAATGGTGTTGACATGCATTTTCTGACAGGTACACATATTCGGAGGTACGTACCTCATGGCGCCACAGAACCCTAAGAGTATGTACCGATGCATTAATGCATTACAACAGTTCAAAAGCCTATCGGTGCCACGTGTTAATCAGCTAGTTAAGTAACAGAAGTTATATAAACCAGTCTCTTAACCTTATTTACACGGCTCTTGAACGTCCACCAAGAAAATAGGCGCTCCATCGCTCCAAGCTCTTGCATGGCGCCCTCCCACCTGTGATCCGATGCCAAAGGTAGGGATTTGATGGTATGTTAGGGTTACGCCACTACTTGTGACGGTTTGTTTAAGGGTCGCGTCCCTTCCCTGTGACTGATCTCCGATTAAGGGTTCCTTGTACGGCTAAGCTCGGCCACTGACCTGTGAGGGTTTTCGTGCGGTTTGGTGTTAGCCGAGCACTTTACCGGCCGCCGTCCGAGAAACTTAGGCGTCCATGTCCGATTCTCCCAAATTTTATTCGTCAACTTTGTGCCTCTTGCGCGTCAGTGCCGTGCTGTGCACGGCACTGCACTTTAACACTTCTGCCGGAGGATTTAATCCCGAGGATAGATGTGTTTTGCGTGTCAGAAAATGTGAATACCCTCGGTATTTTAATTTACGATTCAGAGCTTTGTTGCGATGGTCACAAATTCCCTCATTTACACTCCCTTACTCTCTATTACTATTGATCTTTGCTTCCAGTCGAATTGTCAGAGGAGCTAGGTAAATCGTTTCGCAACATGGCGTCAACATGTGCACACTGTAGAGTGGCCCGACATTGCCAGGTTTGACGTGTGTCAGCTGAGCGAACTGTCCGCTCGAGTCCAGCAGCTCCGGAGTCCGGAGTCTGGTGACCGGTTGACCGTTCCCTCAGACTAGTCACTTGTTGGATCGACAATCTAGTTGGATCACAAATCTAGCTACACTGTTTTATCAGTGTCTCTAGCAATCTTCATGTGTGAACAATATATGAAAACCCTCCCATGCCGCGACCATACTTTGAAGCTGGCCGGTCGGTACCACACCAGCTAACAGCGGTCCTCCGGGCCGGGCACTCGTCATTGCCAAATTGCCGTCCGGGTAGCCAGCCGTCAAACCGTTGCCCACCTAACAGTGTCAACCAGATTTGTAGCTGCATGCATACATGACTGTGATTCAGTATCTGGTACCTGTGAGGCTGTGACTGTCACTGACCGTGACTGAGATTGTGAATGAGGCTTGAGCCTGTGAAGAGAGACCCCCCATGGAGGTCGCTTTTTGTTTCTTGCGGGCCTTCAACCTTGCCCCGTGAAAGCCAATTTTGGCGTCCGGAGTTTAGTGCACATGAGACTAGTGCCGGCGGTGGCACGTGACTTCATCATGGCATCGCCTGCACCACCAGACGGTGACTCAGTATAAAACGGTCCCAGTTGAACGAGTGTCCGTACGTCATTGTTCGCACATCATTCATTGACGGTCCGTTTCAGTACGCGAGTGAACTTAACGCCGCACATCATGCACTGAAAGGCACATCATGCATGCACTGCAGCCTGTGCCAGATTTCCGCATGCAATTATTGGCTGGCAGGATATTGCGACCAGGCACTTGGGATTCGCCGGAGCCACAACAATAATATATTGAACGAGTGTCAGCATATCACATGGAAAACTCCTAGCCGGGCTTCCATCAGTAACAGGCCCGATCGCAAGCATTGAAGGACCAAAAATAAAACGATCGATACTGCCAATTTACTTTATTCATGCAACGTCATCGGCATCATGTTGATGACGTTGCATGAATAAAGTAAATATGGCGCATTACTCTGACGAGCTTAGGCAAGATTGCCTTCCCACTTTCTCGAACTCACGCCAAATCGAAGTTGGACATCTCTAGCGCTTGGAATTTACCTTTGCGCTTCAAAGACTCCGAAGTTCATCGCCGAGCTCTGCTGAAGCGTCATTTGCTTCTCAAGTCGGAAAGTCAAACGAATAAGTTGATAACAAGTGCTACTTCTTTCGACATGCGACCCTCCTTGATAAACTTGGGGTGCCGGACATTGTTGAGGGCCTTCTACGACTCGTGTCCATTCTTTCATATTCTCCCTCTGTTATATCAGCAACTTTCGAGTCGACCGATCATGCACTAGTGTAAGTTCATCCAAGTAAATAGTACGTACTTCATCCTAGTAAAATAGTACGTACAATAATAAACGTTAGAACTCTGGAATGTCGCAACCCTACATCTCAACGCAACCCTTCCAGTTTCTCGTTCCCGCTGCTTTAATCGACGGCCCTAATCGACAATCTTCCCGTTCGTCAATTCGGGAGCCCTTACATATTGTGCCTTCACTTTGGGCCCCCAGAAACGGAGCCGATCCTTCGTAGACTCGGGGAGAACAACCCAGAGCAAAGGGCCCGCAAGGATCGCCGCGAAAAGCGCAACGGCGATGGAAATCGACGCCCAGATCGTATCCTCTAGCGCGAAGATGATGATCACCGAAACGATCATGAACAGCTGGCACGGGAGGCCGAACTTGGCAAACTCAAGGAAGCGGTAGTCGCCGGCTGTAAAAAGAGAGACTAGGGTAAGATGCAAATGGTGAGCACAGAAACGCTTTGAAGAGCTGGCCGGGAGCGGCGATCGTCTGCCGAAGTTGGGGAAAGCGCTTATGCTAGATTGGAAAGAATGCATCACATTGTCTCGGCTGGCCGAGTGGTTCGACGTTTCTCGAGACAGCAAAATCAAAGGGACGACACTCGCTACGGTACCTCATTGAAAAGGACAAAAAAGCTCTTGCAGCAACATTAGACTTTGTAAGAACTGGCAACAGAAGTCAGGATACAATATGCAGGTAAATCAGCTCCGCTACAGATTGCCAAGCAAAGGCTAGCCCAATTTCAAAACGAAGTGCAGAGTAGTGAACTTGCGGCCCAAATCGGTAGAGCCCATCCACTGCTCTTATGAGCACGCGAAGTTATCAGATCGCTCCGTCAATTGACGAGAAGGATCAGATCCCAACGATAACAAACCTACGCTTGTGCGTGTGTAGGGATGCTGTTATTTCAAAAGATCTTGATAATGTGATCATAAGACCCTGGCCGGAAACAGAGGTTGAATATCTTCTGGATAGAAAGCGCTTACCGGCAAACACCATCAGGTTGGTCTGGTAGCTGTACGGAAGCGTAAACCCAGCCGACGCCCCCAGCATGACCACAATCGTCATACGCGATGGCACGACCCCGAGCGCGTCCCCGAGCCGAGCGGCTATGGGGTACATAAGCGCGCCGGCCGCGTTGTTGCTCACGATCTCGGATAGGAACGCGGTCGTAATGTAAATCGCCACGAACGCGGCCGCCTTTCCGCCGATGGCGTCGCCTGTGACAAGGATGTGAGAAGTGTTACAATCTCTAGGCTCGTTGAAAAGGATTTCTCCATGAAGCCGGCTGAAATTTTGGGAGAAAATGTCGGACTCAAAGAAAGCGAACGCCTTTCTCCCGCCCGCATGTCAAGCTTTCTTTATTCACTTTGGAAGAAGTCGTCCACAGGAGGGCGAATTGAAATTGAAGTGAACAATTGGCCACGAACAATCACTTTGCGGAGCGCAAAAGCAAGCGATCGGGACACGTTGATCGAAGCAGATTGTACTGGACGTTGACCAAACGCAGAAAACATCGAAAATATACATCGCAACGATTGGAACTGAGGAGTACAGATTGAGCAGTCTGATCTGTCACCGAGCGCAGATAGCCTATTGACACAGCACAGACTACGGATAGGCACGGGCGACCTTTGGCAGGTCCCCCCAATTCAGGCCATACTTGCATCGGCAAGGAGAGCCGAATCGACTCACTGATGTCGGTGAAGACGTCAGCGATGGCCTGCGCGACGCCCGACGTTTCCATAGCCGTCGAGAACGCAAACGCAAACGCGATGGTCACGTATACGCGCCAGTCGATGCTGTCACGTGCCTGCTTCCCGTTGAAGCAGCCGCTTAAGAGCATAAGCCCCGCCGTGATGATTCCGGTGTAAACAGGTTGATGTATTCCGGGACGGCGTCTGCGGCTCCGCTCGCAATCTTAACGGAACAAGCGGACGGAAAGTCAGAAACGGTACTGGAAGCAGTCGCTCATGGGAGCATAAGCTTCGCGGTAATGAACCCCGCGGTGAACATATGGTGATGTATTCCGGGACGGCGTCTGCGGCTCCGCTCGCGATCTGAACGGAACGGAACAGGGTTTGGAATGTTAGCAGACTGAGCAGCCACTTAAAAGCAATAGCCCGGAAGTTATGAGCCCCTCGGCAGACAAATTGCTGCACTCCGGACCGGCGTCTTCTGCTCCGCTCGCAATCTGAACGGAACGAGGGGCTGGATTAAGCAACGGAACCGGAAGCAGCCCGCTCAGGAGCAAAAGCTTCACAGTGATGATTCTCCCATAAAAACTTTCGTTTATTCCAAACCGGAGTCTGGCCGCTCCGTTCGCACTCTTGAACGGAACGGACGGACGAGCGATCAGCAACGGAACCGGAAGCAGCAGCTCAGCTTGCCCCAAAAAACCCCGTGGTGATCAAAGTCATGTACACCGGGACGGTATGTGAGCGCATCCGCTGGTAATCTGAAAGAACGGAGCGAACGAAAGACAGAACGTGACGACACCCTGGCAGCGAGAACGGAGCATTAAATCTGAATATGGAATATTTTAGGTGATGACGAAAGTTTTGACTGCCTCCGCTGCTCCGTGCGCTTTCACAAGCCAGCCAAGTACACCTCGCGACGCATGAAACCGAAAACCTCAGATTCGCAAAGCCGTCCAAGTCCCACAATCCGACCGCCTGAAGATGAGAGCCGGTAATTGTTGTGGCCTTCATATCAGTGCCCCGGCCAACCGCGCTCCACGTTTCCAGAACTTGACCGGGCAATGACTGAGAGGGAGGCTCAAGAACCGGGTCTATGTCCGGATTAGACTTTGCTGCAATATGCACCGCTCGACATTTGAAAGTGCTTACCTGTGTGGAGATCATAGCGGTGGCCAAGCCGATAGCGATCCACATCTTGTTCGACTTAAGCGGTGACGTGTCCGAGACGCCCTTGATGATCGAGAACGCACGATCATCCTTGAAGCGCTTGGGGAAGCTCGTTCCGGTGTCCAGCAGAAGAACGTCGCCCGGCTGGAGCGGAATGTCTCGCACGTCGGCGGCAAGGCGCTGACCCTGGGAAGAAAAGAAAATAATATCAATATCCGTGTTCAAAGGTGAAGCCGCAACGGCTTCCTTGGTTTCTGTAACTTCGAAATGCAGTGAAACCTGGGGGAGAGCTTGTGTTGGTGTTAAGCGGAAGTACGTTGCCTTGCGGAAGCAGAAGTCTGCGGATTACCAGTGATTCTGGAGGAAGGCTTCTAAAAAGACACACCTTTCAGAACGTGTTGGCAAATTTTGGTGACCAAATCGCGCAATTAGCCTGAAGTGCTGCACTGCGAAAAGCTCGTTCCGATGTCGAGCCGAATGACCCCGACTCACGGTGTAACTTGCAAGAAACGACACAGCGGTCGGCAGACATACCTTTTCCCGCAGACGTCGTCTCAAACTTGCCACATCAAAGGATGTGGCAGGGTAGTGTCAGCTCGAAATCGAAATACATTTCCACAACGTACACCATTCCAAGCAGCTGGAAATTGTCGAGCGAGAATACTTTACCTGGCGATGGATTGCCAGAACGACGGCGTCGTATTTGGTCCGGAACGCGGCCTGCCGAACGGTTTGCCCGGAGATAGGGCTGTCATATGCCACGGAAACCTGCACATAAGGAAAGTTGCTCAGTGCAATCCTTCTGGTCTCTCTTAAGATTTCCGGAAATCCAAGAGCACTCACAAATTCCAGACGGGCGACACGCGTGGCTGCTTAAGGCCTGACGGTCAGATCCGCACATTTATGCTGAGCAAATTCCGTGTAGCATGACTCAGTCAAGAATTGCGGCTCGCGATCTCACTTGGATCAACCGGCGCGCAGCAAAGAAAGGCGGACAAGCCATCCGGGTATGCTGACGTCACCGAGAAGCGCGGCTGACGTCATCGGCTTACCTGGACGAGTTGGCGGTTCAGGATCCCGACCTTGAGCTGGCCAATCTGAGAAGCTTGGTGATGCTCGAGACCGGTGATCTTAAGCACGAAGTACACGTTCTCGATGCTTCCTGAGAACCACAGAAGGTCTCCGTCCTGCGACGTAAAACTTGCCGGCTTCAGAATCTGCTGACGTCAGCGACTGTCGCTTGCAATCGCTTACCTGAGGATGTACTGCGTTAGGAAAGTTAAAAGAACCGGGTAAAGCTCGAGTTTGCTTTTCATATGCTTTCTCAGACCCAGCGGGTTTCCATCCGGGCACGGAGAGGGGTCGACGTCAAGTACTCCGCACGTCTCGGGTTATGAAGTGAGGGGTTTAGCACGGTCAACGTCAAGGTCACTGTTTTTCCAATCGGAGTATGTGTCACAGCTTGGTTTAACCTCGTCCTGGTAGGGTTGAAACCCCGCCGAACCACACTGCCGTTTTCCCGATGATTCTGCAAGGTGGGTTTCAGAGGAATTTCGAGGCCTTCGGCTTGGAACCACCTCCGTGGCTGCCCACGCGTCGCTTGCTTATACGTCGTGGTAGAATAACCACAGGCCTTGAAGACGTCCAATAGCCTGAACTCAAAACGCCGTCCTGCCAAGCAAGCAATCCTCTTTTATTGACACAATACGGAGAGTCGTAAGATCGGGTCAAGACAAAAGGGGGAATTAGATTTACCTGGATGATTGTGTCTGGTTGCACCACCCTCAGAGACTCGCCGGTTGCGCGGTCGATGCCGACCAAGTAAAGGCCCTCGATTCCTCGTAGGCCCGCTTCCGTGATCGTCTTGCCGATGCCGGAAAACTTGCTCGTCACCCTCATACCTGCACGAGAACCATCCAAATTTAACGTTCGCTTATGTGTCCTGGGACTCTGCCTGACCCTTCAACATCGATGTATCGCCCTGAGCCTAGCTCGTAGCGGCAAACTTAAAACAAGGTCTAGAAGCTCAGATTGAATTTCTAGGCTAGGCCAGATTCAAGCTCTTCTGCCGGCAACCCATCGACCCGACCGGTCTGCAGGGAACGTTTTGAGACTCGACCTGGTTGTGTAGAGAATCTGGACATCACCAATAGTGGACCAAGGCTACGTTACTACCACTCCTAGAGCAAGCACGCCCTCACGTGGACCCAACGGAAGTCTCTGGATACTTCTCCACAAAATTATCTCATCACTTACCAGAGAGGAACTCCTTTTCGAGGGTCAGGTCCAGTGGCTCGACCTCCTTGAATATGCGCTTGAACTCCTTGTCGTCTGCCACCGTCTTATTCTCTGCAATCAGATGACGGAGAACACTACTTAGTCGAAATAATTAAATGACTGTCCGATACTCATCAGTTTTACAGATTGACTGCCAGCGTGCAGAAAAAAGAATCCTTCGGCAGATCCAAAACAGCAATAGACAAGGGAACCCGACTTCGGTCATCCTGCGAGTGGTGTCTCTAGCGGGACGAAAGCGGTTTTCGCCGATCGGACTTGAGTACAAACAGCTAGACATTCCAGCATGCTCAAAGACTCTCTTCCGAGAGTGCAACATCGAAACCAACGGCTGTGTTTGCGGTTGGCGCTCACCAGTGAGCAGAACCAAGACGTCGCCCCCTTGGACGATGACGTCACCCAGCTTCCCCGGCTGTTTCACGTGGCCGCGTTTCACGGAGAGCACCGCCGCGTGGAAGCGGCCGCGGAACCCAATCTCGCGGATGCTCTTGCCGACGATGTCGGACCCTGCTTTCACGGTGGCCTGCAGAAGGTAGGGAAGGTCTGCTTCAGGACATGGAATCTCTGCGAAACGTGCCGCTTCGCTCGGTTGCTTGATTGACAGTGCTGTGCAAATCTTCGGAACGCCGTTTACAAGCAAGTAACCAATGCTCATCCTCAAGGTACTCTGTTTCCCAGCAAGCCTCCCTAGAAAGGTTTGAAGCAAGAAGGCTCGGGGGCTACTGTTGATAATCGTCCTCAGATCCGGGGTTCGGAGCAATGCGGAATGGATTTCGAAATTTCAAGAAGCAAATGATGTATCTTAGTACACGGTATAAAGCGGGCGGTTCGTAACTGTATGATCCGCATACTGTTGCCGCCACTGAACATGTATTTGATGAAACGCAGTCCTCACTTACCTGCAGAAGCTGTGCCGCGTGGCTCGGCTGCTCCGCCCCCTCTTCCGCTGACTTCAGATCGGTCGCCATAGCAAAACCTTTCTCACCGGAACCCGCTTCGGTCTCGTTAGTCAACAACTCCAGACTGAACTCCTCCGAGTAGTGCTTCGCTTGTTTGATCTGGCCGCTAAAGTACAAAAGGTCGCCGGACTCAAGGAAGAAATCTGGACCCACGGCGTGGCTTACGTGTCCCTGCAGAGAGTGGTTTAGATCCGGTTAAGATCGAAATTTATATGCCTTCCAAATTAATAACCATGTATTGACAAGAGTGTGTCTGATTGATCTGACCGCTGAAGTACAAAAATTCGCCAGAGTCGAGGTAGAAGTCTGGACCCACAGCGTGGCTGACGTGGCCCTGTAACCGGGGGGTAAGGCTTGGGTTAATGTCTGACCGGGCTTGACCAGCCTCAAAAAGGATAAAGTGGGTTTCCGAGGGCGTGGTTGTTTGATCTGACCGCTGAAGTAACAAAAGGTCGCCCGACTCAAGGTAGAAATCTGGACCTACGGCGTGGCTTACGTGTCCCCGCAACCGGTGGGTCAGGATTCGGTTAATGCCTGGTTTTGAACGCACCCACAAGAAAAATGAGCTTATGAGAGCGTGCTTGTTTGATCTGCTCGCTGAGGTACAAAAATTCACCGGACTCAAGGCCGATATTTGGACCCACGGCGTGGGTGACGTGGCCCTGCAATTTCAGAACCTTTCCTTGAAACAACTCAAGAAATGAGGCTGCAAAGGAGGACACGAGAAGGTGATTTGGCTACCGAAGACACTGAGGGTAATAAAATCCAGATGGAAGAGTTCGCTTAGTCTCCTTCCTAAAAGGAACTTCTCTTTGCAGGGACCTCGGAAACACGGGACACGGTTGAAGAACACTGCGCCATACTTAAACCAGCAAGAGCATCCGAAAGCTGAATGACGGTTGTGGCCATCAAGTAGCGTCTACGTCTTCAAATGAACCTCCCATAAGTGCGACTTTCAGCAACTTCAACTCAAAAGAAGACATTGAAGTGGTAAGAAAAACTGGAAAGCAAACTTTCTACTGAGTCGGTTCACGACTTAAAAAACCCAAATTTGGAACGCCTCTCCATACTCTTTCAAAATACATATGTCAGACGCTCGAATACAATTACGACGAGACACTCCGGACGCCCAACGCTTCCCTCAGGCGCGTACAATCCAAAAACTCAGAAGCAAAACCCAGAACCCTGGGCATAATTCCCAAAGCTTGTCTCCGTATGCTATCTCGCCTGCCGGGTGAGCCGCAACTCAAAAGAGCCGCTCCAAGCTCGCCGCAACCAACTGTACGCACTACCTTGCTCGAAACACAGACTAATCGTGGTGCCCAGAGGGTACGGAGGATACAAACCTACCTGACGCTCGACAGCAACTAGGAAGAGGCGCTCCAAGCTTCGAAGCCCCGCCTCGAGGACGGTCTTGTTCGCAACCGGGGAGTCGAGGCGGATTTTGGCCACGAATAGCAGGTCAGAGTGGCGCTTGGTATCTTCCCCCGGGAGAAGAAAGGGCGACGCCATCAGAGTGTAGCACATGCCGAAGATTGCGTACGCTACGCCGAACCTGTGGGGAAAAGTGGCCGGTACATTTCTGCTCGAAAGTTTTCCAAACACAGTATGACTCCAAGAACCAGATCCAACTGGACCTAATGAGGATGACGTACTATGCCATGAACCTGATCCGCACGGGCAGGGTATTGGATAAGATGCACAGAAGGCGGCTCGAGGCGCAAGAATTGAGGCAAGAAAAGGCCGGACAGAGCAGGACAGTTAGTTATGTCAGCGACCGAAACGTCTCTCCGTAAAATTTGTCTAGTCGGAGACCAGATCGAGAGGTCCCGGTTCACTGGGAAGCTAAGACGACCCGAAAAGCAGTTCCCAACTTCATATAGCTGTCCTAACCTCGCGTCAAGCCTGGCAGTCGAGAAACCCTATTCGGGACAGGCTTGAGAGCAACCATACATTACACCAGATTGCAATGTTTGATTGACAAGCCACTCTTGAGTTCTGACACTGCCATCCCCGGGAGTCTGTTGATGTTTGGGACGCCTCAAGGGCGCAACGTAGTAGATCCCAGTGGAGGCAGGGCAAGTGGCAACGTTCAGAATCAGCCGTTGATCGAGTGGAAAGAGGAAGAAAGGGACTAAGAACTCACGGGGTAATCTCGAAGAAGTTGAAGTTCGCGTCATTGGGCCGGGTCTTGGCGTAGCGTCTTTCCTGGAGCGCTGCATTGCAAAGAAATTTACGAATGATGCCAGAAGGTAGAAAAGGCGCTTGTTTGTACCGCTTCCTGGAGCTCACAGCCAAACATCGAAGAAGCTTTGCCACCACGAGCGGAAGCGACAGAATGTGTCCCGGTGCTGCGCTCGACTTCAAGTGAGGAGATAATATTGAGTCCCCGGTTGAGATGCCTCGCGATAGCCTCAGCATCATTTTGCAGTCCCACTCAAAGGACTACAAACGACGGACTCAAGCAGGCAAGTGCGTTTCAGCCGTATCAAACCCAAGTAGCTGCAGACGTGAAAAGCTTGAGGGGCATCAAGAGGACCGGCCGCAGATATCCGTCCAAGGAGAAGGCCAGAGCTACGAGAAGGTTCGTCGAAGTTCTAATGAGCATGAAATCGCATCAACTCAAACCAAACTGCATCCAACCGGGAAAGCTTGAGTGGCATCAAGAGCAACTTCTCAATTTTGAGTCCAAGAAGACGGCCACAGTCTCATCCGCAATGACAACGTTTGTTGAGCATGCCAACAAACTTCGCTCCAAACCAAATGCCTCCAACCTGAAGCATTTGAGCTAGTGGCATCACGAGAGAGAGAGTAATATCAGTCCATGTTGAAGTCAGAGTCTCACCGGCAATGACAAGGTTCGTCGACGTTCCGATGAGCGTAAGCGTTCCGCCAAAGACAGCCGCATAGCTGAGCGGAATGAGCAGCTTCTTAGGAGACACCCCCTGGCGGCGGCACCAGGCAATCACGATCGGAATGAGCAGCGCAACGATTGGGGTGTTGTTAAGGAACGCTGACACCACCATGACGGGGATGAAGAGCCGGACCTGGGCCCAGAAGATGGAGGGGCTGCGGCCGAGCACGATGTTCAGCGCCTTCTCCATGCCTGCAGGGGGAAATAGAGGGAAAGTCTAAGCAAGGTGTGGAGATGTTTTGGTCCTCTTTTAAGGTGGAGCTTTTTGTTGCCCTCACGAGATAGCAGGGGTGAAGTTTGGCAGCTCGATCATCCACGTTGAGTACGTTTCAGTAATTACCCTAACCGGGGTTTATGGTGGATTACAGAGACAGTGTTGAGGAGCGATACACGACGGTGGCTAGCCTTGTACCCGGGAAAGCTTCATTCTTCAGCAAACTAAGGGAATGGCCAATAAAGAACAAACTCAAGCGACTCTTACGCCCCTACAGAGGTTATCAAGAACTACCTGACAATTCTTGCTTGAAAACTTGAAGCCGGCAAAAGGTCTTGACAGATATGCTGCGATTCTGAACTGCCATTTGACAGAGTGGTGGACCAGCTTGTCGACCGAGGTGACTAGGAGTTGAGCTTAGGTAACAGCAGGCGCCTACAGAGCCGCACAGACGGTTCGTTTCCTCGGAGCAGCACACCTCAGACCTTGAACCTTCAGGTACCTCTTCTCAAACCTTTGAAAAAAGGCTTTTGTTCATTTGAAGGGGTTCTGACAATCGATGACACCAAGCTGATCTTTAGCTGCTGACATCTGTTCAACCTGCCTAAAAGAGCTTTTAGAAAGCGTCCAGCAAAACTCAGTCAACATGAGCGGGCATGCACTGCTTTACCTCCAGTCTGACCAATCCCCTCCGCAACAACGTAGAGAACCACCACCGTCAGGAGCCCGCTGCTGGAAAAGCCGGCGGTTGACTGGTTGACAGTGATGACTCGTGCCGCAGTCAGAAATGCGACCATGCCTGCAAAGACAAAGTCAGGCCTGCAAGAGGAGCGCAGATGAGTGAGCAGAGTTTGACAAGTCACTCTTGTGGTGTTGCTATATTGACGGGTATGGGTTGGCCATCACCAAAAAGTATTAAGGAGTAGTTCCGAAGTGGTGAACAACTGCTTACGGAGGGAGATAAGATGTTTCGTAAGCCTGCGATAGGCCTGATAGGCAGCATGTTGAGCTGACAAGCTGGTGCGCAGCGCAGCCAGGCATCTAAATGCTACAGCTGAGCTGGGCAGTTGTTGAGCAGTATAGCCACATGTAAGTTTGCTCCCTTCATTCGCATGGCTTGATGAGCAAAGTGAGATCTTTACGAAAAGCAGGGCAGCAGGAAAAGCTTTGCAACTGAGATACTAAGTTGGTACATGAAGATGCATTTCAAGAATTAAGCTGAAGCGCAATCAAATGGGGGGGGCATCCCATAAGCGATCACAGATTTGGTCTTCTTGAGGATCACAACTCCGCTTTGAGTTGCCACTGGGTATCAAGAAGGTGATTCCTCCACATTCATCCGGATCAAGCTTGACTGTATCACCATTCAAACAAACTTCTTGTGTCGCTGGTCTGGAGCCAGAATATGTATCAGGGGCGCACACCAACGCAGCAAGAGAGTCTGCGCTGTAATCCAAAGGTCAGAATGCATGTACTCAAAGGAAGACCTCACAGAAAGTTTTCACAAGATGATACGTGCGCCTTACCCAACCCAGTCGCCGGCCATGACAATGAGTCCGATCACCAGCGTGGCGATTGTAAGACCCCCTTCCCACCCAATCTCCGCCATGGCGCCTGCCCGTCAACTTGAGACCTTAAGTGGAGGACCTTGATTGGAGACCTTGACTGAAAGATTTGCTAGAGATGTCGTGCGGCGTTGAGCATCCCACTTGTCACATCAGCGATAATTCTGAAAGACGCCAGGCAGAGACGTCTGCTGTATCAGATATTGGAAGTGAGGCCAGCTAGTGGTATCTGGAGGAACCTGCTGAAAGCTTAAAAGATTAGGAAAGATCAAGAATCTGCTGTGAGCTTGACAGATCAGGAACCTGCCGAGAGCTTGAATCCTAGATTGAGGTGGGATTCGGATTTGAGCTTGCCAACCAGAATCAAAAAGCATTGTAAGCAGACACTGTGCCCAGCCAACGTCCTGTATGAGCCAAGTGCTTTTCTCCATGTTCATTCGCTTCTCTCAGGTAGACGCCAGAAAACCCGACAGACTAGGGCAGTAAAACAACAAAGCATCGTCCTTGCTTTCATGTCGCCATTGGTTCATTGGCCCCTTTCCGCATCCTCTCCGCATTCTCTTGTCTTGCTGAAACGTGACGGCGTATTTTAGTGCGTCCGAATTTACGTCGTGGATCCCGCTTTTTGCGCGCGGATGCAATCTGCATCATGCATCATGCATCATGATCAAACTTCCATCAAGTGCTCGCAGCTAAAGAAAATCAACATTAAAGACAGCACTTTTTAGCAACCATTTTTAGAGACGGGAATTTGAAAATTTACGGCTGGAAATTGAGAGCACGTATCTTTTCGTTACGACATACTTCGAGGTTCAATGCATCGGGTTTTATGTTCACATTGTTCATGCATTTCGCCCGTTTCAGGGGTGTCGACACGTTTTATATGAACAAAATTGGCCTCAAAATTCAAGCATATGTGAACCGCTAAACTTCAATAACCGATCGAGGGCCTCCGAAACCCTTCTATAAATGCGGCGCCGAAACGATCGCACTTCTTGCTAGACCGCGGCCGGCTCCGCCTAAGGCGCGGCCGGGCGGCCGGGCGACCGCGACTCGCATTTGAAGCCTAAGGGCCCGGCGGCCCCGGCCCGCTAGCGCGGCACCGGGCGCTATGTGTCACCGTGACTCGGACTCACCGGGGGCCGCGTCACTGGCATGATCGTACCGTGACGGGCCGGGCGCCCGGTCGCCGGGGGCGGCCGGCGGCCGGCCTCCGATTGCGGGATGGGCGCCGGCACCAATTTTTGTAAGGAACTTGAACGGTCCAGAACGTATCCATGAGTGCACCGTCCATCTACTACGATTTGCCAAGTGTCATAGCGTTCACGATTTCGCTATGTTTGTCAACAATACACTGAAGGGATCAAAACCATAAATATTAGAAGTACCTGATTGTATGCGAAAGTTTTTATCGCTCCTAGTCTACAGCTTCGCAACTCGCAAATTAAGCCGCCAACTTACAGCTCATCTGTCTGAACCAGATATAGCTGAGTCCACCGATCAGACTTGGTGGGTAATTCTCGAGACTTGAGCACTTAAGCATGTCGTGTCTTCAGCCTCCCTTGATATGTGTTTGCCATGTGCGCTTCCGGGTACCGCCCGCCCTTGACCTCTGACGCCGGGATAGCGTCCGAGAGATCCTTCAACTCCTCCTCGGACAATTTGATGGAGAGGGCCTTGATGTTCTCCTCCAGATGATGGATACTCTGCAAGGCGAAGTGGGCCGGATTTGAAAAAGACGTGGGGACATCATTGCCAAAACGGAACGAGTCAAAGGAGAAACTAGCCAGCATCAGACTCTCTGGCGAGAACCTTGCACGAATGCAGACTGATCAAAAATGCCGAAGTCCGCTCCTATAATGTTCGAGACCTTAACGAAAGCGTCACGTCTCCGAGAAGTTAGACATTCAAAGAGATGTAGAGCAGTGCCAAGCGCATCGTGAACAGACCGCTTGTCACCCAGGCTTTTATTCCTCGATGCGCTTAACCAAATTTTATTTGATGGATCGCACTACTTCGACCAAATTCTGGGATACGATTGCCAGGCCGGTTCCCCTTCGGAGCCATTCTAGGGGCAACAAAGCCTCATCACTGGAGCAGCCAGGCTGGCTTGCGAATTGGCAGGCCCCCCGCTTGGATCACTACGGACTCGCGTAAGAAGGGGCAACAGAAGTTGTAAAGGTTGACAGTTGCGCCTGGTGTCAGTGCCACGTCATCTTCTTCTAATAGAAGCAACGTCGGCTGTGCAACGACATACCTGTTGAGTGGCCTTTCCTCTTACCAGAATCGCATCTCAAATCCGACAGCAGCAAACTGAGCATGGTTTTCCGGTCGGGGCTCAAAGGCCGCCCCTGATTTAGCACTGACCCCTGACCCAAGCAAGGCTCCTTTATTGTCTCGAACAATCTGGCATTATCTTCTGCTGCGAGCTCCAAGTCTCAAAGTCCAATCAAAGTCCAAAGTTATTGAAAAGAGACGAGAACAAGTAAAGATGAAGCACAGCCCATAGTACCGGGTGCCACGTCATCGCCCTGGTCCTGCGCCTCGGCTAAGGCACCAGGATGCACAGGAAAGCAGCCCCCCCTTTTCATAGTGCTTGAACGCACGAAATGTCTTCCGAGGAGAAACAAAAGAGGAATACTGATCGAAGTCTGCGGACTGGAAGCCACGTCAAACTGCTGTTTCTGCATCATCACGAGCGAGCGGGCCGCGAGAGAAATCTGTCACTGCGACCCACCCTCTGAACCGTTCATGAAGCTTGTGCTGAGACAAGGACCGGGGAGATAGGAAACCAACTGACCGTAATAACCGTATTGAGTGGCACGTCATCCGCCTGATCATTCTAAATACATGCGAGCGAGTGGGCCACGCGGAAAACCTGTCTCTTTCCGCAGAACAAACTATACAGTCACACAGCCGGCCGTAAACGGATAAGAAGAAAACGAGAAAATGACTGGCCGTGGTCCCCGGATTGGGTGCCACGTCACCCCCCTGATTCTGCATCCAAGCAAGCGAGTGGACTGGCCGGAACCTGTCCCTTTCCGCTAAGTGAAATCACCATCGACACCATCGACAAAGATTCCGGAGGAAACTGAAAAGAAAACGAGAAAATGGCTTACCGTAGTGCCCGGAATGGGTGCCACGTCGTCCCCCTGGTTCTGCACCCACGCCAGCGCCAGCTGTCCGGGAGAAACGCCCTTCCTGTCCGCAATCTCCTTAAGCGTCCGGTACAGCTTCATGTTCGCCTCCTTGTTTTCCCCCTGGAAGCGGGGGTGCGCCGACCGAAAGTCCCCGGGGGCTTCGAAGTCGGTCCTACCGGTGAAGAAGCCGCGGCCGAGGGGGGAGTACGGAACGATGCCGATCCCCAGCTCTCTGTACGGCAAGGAAACATGTCGTCGGCTTCTTACAAACGAACGACACCTTACAGCTTCTGAGGTGCTGATAATGTAGAGACAAAATTCTGGACAGGGAAATAACGGATGTCGACCAAAGAACCCACGGCCGAGGAGGAAGTAGGGAACGATGCCGAAAAATAGCTCTCTGCATACAAACGACACATTTTTGCATCTGATGGCAGAAAGCCGGCTTCCAGTTGATTGACAAACGCAGAGCTTCTTCCAAGCTTCTAGAAGAAAGCGTATTCCAGGACGTGTCTCGAGAAAAGCTGCGGATTGACACCTTTTTACGTATACACCAGTCAAAGGGTCTTAGCCTGCCCGACCATAACAAGCCGCTTGATCTTTCCTGCAGGAGAAACTTCGACTCAATCTAGAATCGTGGACCTGAGTCGTTGCACAACCAGATAGACACTCACCCAAAGCCGGTTGAAGCTTTCTCTTCGAGCTTCCTGAATCTTTCATCGGGTCTTCTTGCACCTGACGCCCTGATTGTGTCCTAATTAACAATCTGAGTGAGTGGGAGTTCACACGCGCCACACGAAACAAGGCTGACCTGCAGGTGGGTATAAGCTCCTCCTCGGCGTCCCTGGACCAGAGGCTCCACTCCAACTGGACGGCGGTGATTGGGTGCACGCCATGCGCGCGCCGAATCTCGTCCGCTGTCGCTTCGGACAGTCCCAAATACTTGACCTTTCCCTCCTTCACCAGCTCGGCCATCGCCCGGACCTGTTTGGTATGGTAACAAAACCAGTTTTGAGGGGTTGGATTGAAACAGAATCTAGGCGCAGACTATTTCAGTATGTGCGATGCATCGAATCCCAGCAACTTCCCATTCTCTTTTGAAGCTAAGAAAACAGGTCTGGCTCTCCGGAATCTCAAAGCTGGGACCTAAACTCAAACCAAAGTGGAAAGGAATACTTTCTTTTGTTTTCGAGACGAATGTCGATTGCCCGCCTGAACTCTAGTTTAGGAACCTGTAGGAGTTAGGATTGCGACAACGTGAGCATGGACCGACCTAAAACCTGCAATCTATGTCCTTCAGAGACTGCCAGATTCTGTCCTTTAACAAGTCACACCGGGCCAATTTCTTGGAATCGAAAGAACCAAGCACGCTGGGTTCAAGTTCCAAGGTTAGGCCCCCCTCTGCATGAGGCAGCAGACCGACGGCACAACAGCGTATACTTACTAATTCGGCACACGCCACCGGATGAAGTTCAGCTAAGCGACCAGAGGAAAGAGAAGGCCGTGAATAACATCTACGAACATTTGACCGAGTCCTTATCTGGCGTACTGACTGTACCCCATGTTAGGATCCGGACTTGGAGCATGCTGACGTAACTTGCGAGACCCGGAGATGACACAGCGGCACCTCTTGTCGACAGAAGGACTGTCGACAATCCTTGCTTTCAATCTTGTTCAATCTTGCTTTCAATCTTCTCTCATCTTGCTTCGATCTTTTAATCTGTACTACAATCCAATACTGAACCTACATGATATTTCACCACTGCAGGCAAGCGATTCGAGAGTAAGCTACGGCAATCTCACCGTGTCCTCAATCGGAACGTTGGGATCCACTCTGTGCTGGTAGTACAGGTCGATGCAATCCACGTCCAGTCGCTCGAGGGAGGCCTTGCACGCCTCCTTGACGTACTCCGGACGGCCGTTGATCCGCCACTGCCCGTTCTCGATGGAATTGGCAAACTTGGTTGCCAGTTGCACCTGATCCACCGCAAAGAAGAGTACCGAGTCAAGCGCTTCTGCGACAAACAGACGCAGAATTCTCAAACAAATTTTCAGCCGTTCCGCACGTGAGGCGGCCACCATTCCACCAAAGCCGCCACCCAAGCCGTTCACTTGGCCCAAGCAGTTCGCCAAATCTGGTCGACAATTGATGATGAAAGGCGAAACAACGTGGTTACCGAATCAAGCAGATTCGCGCAGGGGCTGTATATACTCCTCCAAGCTCCCTCACTTGCCAGTCGGCTGTCATTTTGGAGGCTTTCCTTCTTAAAGAGGGCGTCGAGGCACCGGTCCCCCCTGACGTCATCAAAGCGACATGGAAGCATGAGCTTCTGCTACTCCGTCGCCAGAAATTGGTATCAGCGGTGTTTTCCCCGAGCAAATTGCTCTGCTTGAAGTGACCGGTGCTGATGTCACGTAGACGCCCTCTTTAAGCACGTTGTTGAACTTGGTGGCTAGTTGGAAGCAGCACCGAAGAAAGAAAGGATAAGGGGACTGTTGTCGTTATTTGAGATTGACTCACCCCTGTCATTGCAACCGCTACATAAGGGTGTCCCTGCTGCGAAATTCCGACATCCGCAAACCATTAGCAGGAACTGCGTTGCAAATCCTGACAAGTCCTGGTACGTTGAACCCGACGTGTTAGACAAAACTCGAGAGAAATATGCAGGTAAGCGGTGAGCGGAAGAAAGACATTGACCTTGTTTCTGATCCCTTTGAGCGCTTTGCCGAGCAGGATCTCGTTTGTGTGTGGTCCATAGACATCCGACGTATCAAGGAACGTCGCACCAAGCTCCACTGCCCGGTGGATGACCTTGATCGCTTCACTCTCCTCCTTAGGGGGACCATAGAAGGCACTCATACCTGCACTCACACCGAAGGTCAGTTGAATGCACCATGCAAAGTATGGTGAGGCGTCCCCATAGAGCAATTCTCATCAACATAAGCTGTCAATGGTCAACAACCTAGTTTGAAGCTTCGATTTGCATCAGGATGCAAGACCTGCCGGCAACAGAAGCAGTCTTGACAAGCAACCTAGTTGATAAAGCGTCAATCCATAGAGTACTGGTCCCGATCACAGGTGGCCTCAAGAAAACAGACAGTCTACAATGCTTTATAAGTTCCTCAGCTAAGCGTTAACCAAGGCTTTTCGTGCTCTTTCGAGCTGGTGACCTCTTTTTCTTGGAAAGTTTCTGACAACATGACTGTTGAGAGACCTCTCAGCTCTCAATTCATTTTGGGAAGGAGTGCGGTCCTCAAACTTAACCACTATGATCAAAGCCTGCCAGCATTTCCGTTTGACATCAAGCTGGAAATTGCGAAGAAGCATATGACCAAAAGGACTGCTCCTATATGGAACGTTGGCCACTTCTTACCAGACCCAATCTTCTGCAGTTCGATGGAATGAATATCACGTAGGTTGGTGAAGAGTATACTGGTGAAAAGCAGACTCTTGAACTTCTTGCACCAAAGCGGAACTGGATAAAGTGAGACTCACCCATGCAACCCAGGCCCTGCTTAGAAACCTCAAACCCCTGGGATCCCAGCTTCACCTTCTCCACAGTAGGAAGCGCCATAGTTTATGTGTAGCAGTTTTACCTGTAGAGACAATCCACTCTCTGCATTACTATCTGCAATTCAACCTTTGCAGCTTACAATTTTGGAAGTAGTGGTCTAGGTTCCCTTCCCAAGAGAAGGACAATCAAAGTAGTGGTTCCAGTGACGCTTACACACAAGAGATTGATGAAGCAAAGAATCCCAATTTGAAAGCACACAAAGAGTCTGGAACCTCATAAGGAAGCCTTCTCCCCGCTTATCACCACGTCAGCAGAAAAGAGAGTCTGTCATAAAAGCTCAACCTGGAAAGGAACTTAGAGCTGACATATGCAATAAGGTGAGGAGGCTCTTTATTTAACAGAAAGCTGGCTGAACACTTTGCTGAGCTATGCAGAAGCTGGTGGTGAGATGCAGCAGACTCGATCAAGCGGGAACTAAGCTAAGTGCTTTTAGTTGGTTTCCACACCACCACTTTTGGTGAGAAATACGTGCAGCAAAGATGGACAACGCCGGCGCCACTTTCCAACATAGAATCATGTGTTCATTGCATTCAGATCAGGTTCTTACCGATGGCAGAGTGCGATTGCTTACAGTACACCCACTGGATCACAAGCTCGTGTGCTTTGTTGAACTGACAAAGAGTGTGAGTACTGAGATTAGCTAGAGCTGCTTGGGTGGTGGTGCAATCGGATGCTGCGGCCACCAAAAAAGGAACAACTCCTTCGACTCAGCGAATCTGCACTTCTTGTATCAAATGGGTATCAAATGCGTGCAAGAATCGGCAAGAATGCCTTTCATGAGCACACACAAACTTCTTCCCTTCTCAAATCAGCACCACACCCTCTTCCCTAGAAGTTGCACTGCATTTGCTGCTCGCAAATTGCCATGATCATGATGCAATCATGCACCGATGCCGCCTGCCAGCCAGTGGCAATAATTTCCTATGCGCGCATTCCAGAACCAGCATGGTGATGTCATCAAATGAACAATGACGGTTTTTCAAATCCAAACCTTGAGTGTAACTTCGTCGATGCTTTTGAAAGCTTGATCGACGGCTTTCATAGCCCAGTTTTGCGAAATTCCCTTACGATCCGTTCGATCTGATGAGAAATTGTTCATCGACGATCAGTACAGCTCGGTCCTTGATGCAAAATCAAGGTTAGCTGCCAGACTCGCCCGCTTCTAGTTTGGTTTGGCGCCTTCTGCTGCATAGAGCTCTGCTACGGTGGCAGCCTGTTGTAAGTGTCGACGTCTTGCAGCAATCCCTCTTCAATTTCAAAGGCAAAGCACACGCCGGAAGGCTGGAAGGCAAGCTGGGAGCATACGGACATCCGTGTCTGCTCCAATTCATGACTGGTCACTCCTCTTGCAGCTCTTTCAAGCCATTGCTCCGACCGATTATCCCAATGCGTCCCTGCTGACAGAAATCATCACCCTGGCCTTAAAACGAACTACGCCAGTTGCTCCTTATCCTGTTAAAGCAATGCTGGTAGCAATGCACAAGTCAGCAAGTGAGTAGGGATAAGAAAATTGTGTCTCAGCTTTGAAGAGGGCACTCTGCGTGGACCAGTGGCTTCAAACGCGCTCGACCAATTGGGCGCAGTCTTCGGGTCAGGTGCCAAATTGGGCGATTTGTCGACAGGACAGGTGAGAATCTTAGTTGGGACAGGGTTTGAATGGTTTTATTTGGGAAAGCAGGAGGAATGTCAGGGTGCTGGAAACATTGATGGTTCAGGACAAACTACTCAACACATTGATTCCTCCAGCTCTGTCAGTTGTGGTTCGTCACCGACGAATCTTCGTAGTTGCGCATGCAATTTTTCAAAAGATTTTTCTTGACAGGCTGAGTTGACCCCCATTTTTCTCAGGGTGGTCGTATTCCTCAAATTGCTGACAGAATGCCTGCAGACTTACATTGAGTGTACCTTGGAGTGGAAGTCAAACTTGGGAGTCTACTTTACTTTTCTGCTTCTTCTATGATGAATGATTGGATAAGTACCGCAGTCAAAGAGCACGCTGCCTTTTCTTGGTCATATTCTACCTCCTAAATGATATTTTCCAGCCTGGAGACACTGACATTGGAAGATGGTTGTTGAATTGTCTTTTCGGTTCATTCTTTTCACATGTCACACATTGGATACAAGCGTTCATTGGTCCAAGAATGTTCTGATGTAAAAGCTTGTAAATCTTCTAGCACCTTGACTCATTTGGTGCAACAGTTTTCGAAAATGGAGACATGCCTGCTCGAGCTTCCATAAGAAAAAACATTCCACCTTTGGGTGGCTAGTCATGACCACCATTCCTGCAGACGCTGCGACTCAACAACTCATTGCATCCATTTTCAAGTGTTGGTGTCGCTTTTGCTGAAAACCACAAGTTTACACCGGACACTTGTCCTGCCCTGACCTGTTTTGCAGAATGTACGTCGGCTTAGTATTCATGCATCTGTGACTGTTCGAGGCGTGCCCTAGGCGCTCAAGGTTCTTCGCATGCAATCTTCAAATGCATTGCATCGGAGCCCTGAAGGAGATTCCGAAGAAAGGGCTTTTTCCTGGCAAACCATTGGCCAGAAGAGCCAAATTGCATACTAGCCCATTCCGTGTGAAGAGAGGATATATTGCAGGCGCAACCAGGTCCCGGTGTCCAAATGCGCAAGGATACCGTGAGCTCAGAGCCCATTTTACAGTTAATATGTAGTAACAAAACCAGCCCTGGACTTTCATCCGTTTCTGAAGTAGAGTCTGCAAATTGCTCACTTTGCCTTCCTGTCGCAGGCGCGTTGGGCGCTTTGGGCGTCGAGAGAGCGGGGTCGGGGGAGGGGTTCATCACGGGTTAGGGTCATGGCGACAGACGGCGCGACCGATCCAAAAGCAGAGCCGGACGAACAACCGGCGGCATCCAGTCGCATAAAACACGAGACACAGCCGCCACCAAAGACAACCCCCGTAGCTTCTCAGCTTCCTAACTCCACCTATCGGCATGCCAATACCACCCCCCCGGGTTTCGTCAACTCAATTGGCAACCCCCCCACAAAAACTATTGACACTGCTGGGGATATAGAAGTCAAGAGCGAGGGCGCAGTCCAGCTGGATGTGTCAAACCTTCCGAGCGCGGTTCCTTTTGAGATACCGGTTGTTGAAGGCAAGCACCGATCAGGTCAATCTGGGAGTCAGCCTGCGCCTATTCACATCCCGAGGTATCGAAAAAGCAACCGCCCCGTTGACTGGAAACTTTTACCCCCCACCAGCATGAATAGCCGGCTCATTGCTGAGCAGCAAGGGGAAAGTGTGAACGGCCTCCTTCCGGGTGGGTTAAACGGGTTCCTTCCAGGCGGCCTGAACGGTCCACTGCTGAGCAGTGTGAACGGGCCCCTTCAGTCCAGTGTAAACAGTCCCGTTTTGCCAAGGCTCTTGATGGCGGGCATTCACCATCCCACCAGTCCCTACGCTGTCAAAGCCTTCGAGAACCAAACCCCGAGCGGTTTGAACAGTCCCAGAGATTCGACTGGTGTGAACAGGCCCTCGGCTGGCGAGGAGCCAAGGCCAGCCGCTCTACAACAACAACTTGGTGTAAATAGCCCCAAAACCGAACCCCGGTCAGCTAATAACGGGTCCGTCGCACAGCAGACCGATAGTGTGAACAGCCACCAGAAGGGGCATCAGCGGCCGATTCTGCCGGCGCAACCTCCGGGGGCTTCGCATGTGGCTGGAGCGCAGGGCATGCCGCAACCCCCCATGATGATGCACCCGCAGCATCCGAACCTGTATACGGTGGCGGGCTCCTTTCCGAACCGTGAGCGTTCTCCTCTCCACTTTCCTTTCAAATGCCTCACTTATTCCTGGTTTCATCACTATTGGAATTTTTAGGAATACTGCCAGATAGAAACATGGGGAAGTTCTTTCACGGCTCCCCTTAACGGTTCCCCGTCGGAAGTGACCTCAAACATGCCAAGCATTTTGCTTCTGGATAATAAGATACCCCCTTTTTCGTATTTGATCATCTCAAGGAGTGCCCGGCACATTCAAGTAGCTTTTGCAGTCCTCAAATAAATGGGGACCGCCTCTTTTCGATATCGCTTCTTCTGCCCTGCCGTTCAGAAAAGAACTTTTTTTGCGCGGTCCGAGTCTGCGTTTGACAAAGCGGCTGAGCAAGGGTATCCTCTTCAATCGCAGAAGCAAGTGCAGCTGAGAGTGGGGCGAAGGCAGGAATACTTTCTAAATATCCTCGTTTTTTTACGCCACGTTCATTGCGTCAATTTCGCTTCACGCCATACTCGACCCTCTGACTTCTCTGCCCTTCATTAGTCATCTTAACTCACAGCTCCACGTTCCCATCTCTACTTCGAACGTGCCTTCGCTTCTTTTTGAATTGGAAGAGGACCTGCCTGACCGGCCTGATCCTCTACTTTTTGACGCATGGATGAGTTTTGCTAAGTAAGTGCCTTTTGGAACGTCCCAATCCCTCCCCCTTCGCTTCTGCAGTCAGCTTCTCTCCAACTGGGGGCCCTGTTCCGGCACCGGGCCAAGTGCTCCAGCTCAATTTCTCCCACCAGACGCAACAATACGCGCCATCCTCTGGTGAGCTTTTCGCTTTCCTTTTTGCGAATCACCAAAAGTTCCCTTGGTTTCGTTCTATTGAAAGTTGCAGGTTTGCGAATAGATGCTTTGGAAGCAAAGTTGGAGAGGGAGGTCGAGAGTAGCGGATGGACAAACGCTTGAAACATCGGACAAAGCCACCAAAAGGCTCCAGTCAAGAGGGGTGGCAGTGATTGTAAGCGTTTGGCAGCCTCTGCAATGCCAAAGCTCCGCTTTCAGAAGCCACCATGTGTTCTGGCTTTTCTTTCGTCATCTGGGCCAATGTTGGTCCTCTGCTCTGCTCCTTGACTTCTCGGTTTGAATCAATTTGAGACCTTGAGGTCGTGCCAGCACTGGTGACACGATGAAGGACCGCTCTTCTGATAGTTCGACTTTGGCGCCTTTTGGGATAAGTCGATACTGGATATCTCCTAATCACTGTGTTTTCCTTTCCAAGCAGCATCCCCGTCGGTGTCTTGCTGAAGCTTCCACAATTTCTTGAGTCGCTCCTGTCCTGACCCGCTGGCGCGAACTTGTTCACTTTTTCTCATATTCAAAGAATACGTGTTGATTACCTCATCAATTGACAGTCTGTATTCGCAAACCCTTTGACGTGGTCTCATTCCGTTCTGCATGAGCGCCTGCCTCGAGTTTGTGGAGCCCCTCAACTTACTGTCTGAATCTCTTTCCTGGACTGCACAAACGACTCGGATGGCCGGACGAATTCGGTCCGATTGTTCAGCCGTTGTCTTGGGGCTGTGATAAGCTGCCGTCATTTGGGCACATCATGTCGCCCATTATCATTGCCGTCCGCTTTCTGACGCCCGTATAAAGCTGCGACGATCTACGAAGTTGGATGCGAAATTACGACACTGACGCTCGTACAAAGTTATGCTGAGGCTGTTTGATCACAGAAGTCCGCAATGACTCTGAAGCGAACGACGGCTTCGCATACGACTTTGCATTGGCAGCGCTGTTCGTGCATGGTTCAAACGTAAACGGGATTAGCTGAGCAAGAGGTAACGGATGGAGTCGGTCCTAGCTTTTACCTTGTCAAAACCTGCTCAATCCAAGGATACTTTTTACTGAGAGATTGGGGCTTCGATGACACTCTTCTGCTTGGGACATATGCAGCGAGACGAGGATTGGTCTGACGCTGGGTGTGCTTTCTCTCGACGATCACGACAGCACTTGAAGAAGTGGGTATAATTTTGTCTGGCTGTATAAGAAAAGTTTGACTTTTGCTCTTCGTAATGCAAACCGGTCAGCCTGGGGTGTTCGCCTCTCCGATCAAGACGTTCTTCCACTCATCTGTTTCGTCGATTCGTTCCCTGTCTGTGGCGATCACTTTCTTATCACATATTTTATTCTTGTCGGCGTCACTTGTCTGGACTGAGACTCTAAAGCTCCAGCTGCTACATGCCCAGTGTATGCAGCAAAAGGCTTCGTAAAGCCGTAAGCTGAAGGCTGGGAAGGAGCGTCCCCTTTGTAAAAGGGGCAGCATGTCATGTTAAGCGTTACAACGGCCACTAAGCTCTATGAGAATCGGTTTGAGGCAGGGGCGACGGTCGAATGCGCTCACAACTTGCCTCGCTTCCAAAGCGAGAGCTTTGAAGATGCAGCGAGTGCGCTAATGCTGACTAATTCATGGGTTACAAGTATGGGGCAGTGACAAGCAAGCCGTCATTTGAGCAAATTGATCTGCCCACTGTCTGGATCCTTTGCCCCTCTGACGCTTCATTGAAAGACGACAAGCCATGAAATTGGGGTGAAAGTAGACATCAAGTTTGCGAAGGGAATGCTCCTTCGGAATTGCTCGCTTTTGTGCTATCTGGTGAAGCATAGCTTATCTTGGAGCCGGTGGATCCTAGATTCTTGCTGCGAGTACGTGACCCGGTCGACGGGTTTGCTTGTGGGACTGTTATGACATCGCTGTCCTTGCAACCTGTGCAGATTTCGGCTTTAGCTAAAAAGAGGGACACGGGTTCAAGTCGGCTCAGCTTGTGCTCTCTGTACAGCTCGGTGAAGACCACATCTGCTGACAGTAAAAGCGCGCGGCTTTGATGATATCCGTCTGGTGTGAGCATATGCAGCCAGAACGGAGAGGTGGCTCTGATGCTGCGTGCTTTCTCTTGACGAGTCTGGCTGGATGTGAAATTGTGGTCACTTAGTCTGAACGTGGACGAAAGATTCAGAGCCGACTGTTACTCCTTTTCATGTACAGCAGATAGCCTTAACGATTGCCCTGCCAACGGGGACAGTTGTCTATTGACCTTCTTCTGCGAGATGCTCCTGTTTGCTGTGGCCACTACTTTCTCGTTCATATAACATATTCCACTTTGGTGACATTTGCAGAGACACCAAGTCGCTATTGCGTTCGCAGCTTGGTAATCACCTTGAGTGTCCAGTCTTTGATTCCCGAAACCGGGCGTCTCCTTGGGGAAGAGGCGGCACGTGTTGGTGAACATTATGCCTTACTCTAGCGACGCCGCTTACTGTAGTTTATCAAAGGCCTCAAGAAGTGCCAATGACCATGTGCGCTAAATGTCCTTGCCTTGAAAGCGACGCACGTAATCCGGCTGATGCCAGACTTTCACAAGCGTAATTTGCACTGGGTCGCTTTTGCCGGTGACCGCTGTCGTTGCTGCGAGTGAAGACCAAGTGTACTTACACTAGATTCTAAACCAATCTGATGTGACTCCCTGAAATCCTCACGGTCGGTTGGACTGTTTGACGAGTCAGAAAATTGTGATGGCATCGCTAGTGGCGTGTCCGCGTAAAGAGATGATCTGCCAAGAGAGTGGCGATGCTAAGGTGGTCTGATGCTAGAGTGGTTCTATCCACAAGGAAAGTAGGATATTTCCTGCCCCTAGTCGACCCCTTTTGTCGTTATTCAGAATTCTTGCCGTCGGCTTTCTGCCCTAGGCCTCCATTCGCAATGCCTCCACGAAAGGATCCGCTTGGGCCGATTTGAGGGAGCCGGGGAAAGTGGGCTGCAACGTAGTTTCCCGAATGACTGGAGAACCTTCACAAACGTTCTGTCGGCCTTTGTGAGAGGTTTGGAGTGGCTCTTTAATGTAATTCGTTTGCTGCTTTGTCAGAGAAAGTAGAGGGAGCGGGGTGTGGCTATATGAAGCCAAGTGCTGAGCGACTACCATCCGCTTGAAGCATCGAAACGGGATTTAAAACCAGTTTAGTCTCCATAAGAAGAGACTGCGTCAATCCTGCAAATTGTTTGCGAGATGTTTCTTTTATACCTTTCAAATTCGAGCACAAGCAAACGCAATTGTGCACTTGGGTGCTTGAATTTTGTGAACACGGGGTAAAGATGCACTGCCAACATTCTGGCAGGTCGATTGACTGACCTGCTAATGAAGATTTTGGTCGTTTGATGCTCCCTGGTGACAAAGAATGGGCTTTCCAACCCAACCTAGTTGTCAAAAGGAAGAGCCGCTGGCCTGGGCCAAATATATAAGACAGCACACTGTCTTGTCACGCGTTAAGCATTGATTGCTCTACTTTAGCACGGGCCCCCTGCCGAGACGTTATAGGAAGACCTGTTCAACCATAAATGACCAGTACGTACCTGCTTCTCGTCCTCCACTTTGCGCGCGCCTAAGTTTCCAGCGCACAGTCTTTCTTCGGCATCTTGTGCGGCTGTGTGGGGCCTTGCCTTGTATCTTCGCACTTCCCTTGTGTACGTCAATTAGCCCAAAACTTCTCTCTAGCGTAAAGCCTCGGTCCGTAACGAGTTGGGTCGCAGAGCCACATATTGCCTGAAAGTGTGATGTGAGAATTAGCCTCATGCACAGCTGTCGGTGCCTAAAGTCCCCAAGAGCCCATTCAGACGAGGGACGCAGAATTTCTTCTCCTTTCCTTACAGATATGCCTTGCAACGTCAAAATAACACTCTTATGTGACCGAAGCCACTGTTTGACTAGAAACCAAAGTCATTGTCTAAGTAAAATTCATTTGGCTTCGTGCAGGCACAAACCCTGCGTCCACGCCCACGAGGCGGCCGCCCAACATGATTGGCGAGGTTCCGAAGGCGAAGGATGCGGAGAAGCGGCGGGATCGAGAGCGGGTGCGGAGAGCAGTAAGTGATCTCTATCAGGACTCTTTAGAAAGTTCTAACATTCCTTCGGACGACTCGTGGAACGCCCTGCTCATTCAGACTAAGAGCTACTTAGCTGCGTACCTCTAGTGTGAGGAGAGCGGCGATAATAGCACGCTGAAACAACCTTATTCAGGTTGTGGTCAGGAATGTCAACGACGACGTGTACAAAGACTTTGTCACTTCCAATCTACGAATGCAAGATCTCATGTAGTTCCACGTCATGTCTCTTCTTTAGGCCTAAAACTTTAGGCGTTCAAGTCTGGGCTTTCGAGGTTGATGGCGTCCACCACGCGGCCAAATGCCACGTTCCTCCCCTCAAACCTCAACTTTGACGCCGCGCCAGGCTGCTGCCTAGTATTCTGTTCACAAGTCGTCAGCGGGGCCCGTCACATCCCATCGCTGGTCATTGTACCTCTCCCTGCACTGCTCCAAGACACCCTCTTTTTGTGACTGAAAGGGTTGATTTATTGATCATAGCCCTCGGTATTCCACGCTTATCTCCCCCATCTGACGTCATCTCTGACGTTTGGGTTGTGCAGATCATGGCGAACATCATCTCCGGCCTGCGAAATTATGGCGGATACGGCCTCCCCTCCACTGCTCCTGACATTGAGTACATCCGTGCGCTGCTTCGAGAAGCGGGCTACGTTACGCATATTGACGGGACCACATATCGGCGAGGGGTGAGCACTGCATATCTGTTGGCTTCAGATATCCGACCTCGATGACCAGAACTCTCCTAAATTCGTCTCCGTTTCTCAGACCCCGCAGTGCTTGATCAAAAGCAGTGGTTTCATCTAGCCTTGAATTATGATGTGGATGAGACGGTGGGCGTTATCCTGTCCCATGGGTTTCAAGCTGGCCACCCACGAGTCGGAAACGTATGACTTCTTTGAAACAAGCTGACCTGAAGATTCTCATTGCTCCTCAGGCCTTGAGTTAGAAGTTCTGCTTGACAACCCAAACATGTCTCAAGAGTCCTGTGTCGCCCGGAAGATGCCTCCGAGCACTGCGTAATTATACAAAAGCAACCACCCCAGATCCCCGAATCGACCCTCATCAAGCCCTAAACTTTGCAGACGACTATTAACAAGCAGTTCGTAACCGTCGATTGCAGTTTACGTTTTGTTTACAACAAGCCGTCCCACCAGTAGATTGGGGGCCTGCGCTGGACGCCACGCCGTCGTCTTGAGGGAAGACTACAGTGCCCAGGACACTCCCCCGACCACTGCCGCGATGAAGCTCGACCAAGCTCAAATCTACTACAAAAACCCCGAATCAGCTCTGGATAGTCCCCGAACTCTGCGAATGGTAATATTCAAGCAGCCTAAACCATCCACTCAACCTTTCTGTTTGCCACCAGCCGTGCCACCAGTAAACGTGAAGCCTCCACTTGACGCGGGGACATTTGTCCGCAACGACTTCGGCGCCCGGGACACTCCCCCGAGCACTTCCGCAGACCAATAAAACAGCTCAGACTACCCATACGAGTTCCCCGAATCAGCCCTTACGGAACACTAAACTTTACAACAGGATTTTGACCAAAGCTTAACTAACCACATACTTGAAATGTTTTGTTTCCGATACAGGCCGTGCCGCCAGCAAACGTGGAGCCGGCGCTCGACACCGGGACATCTTGTCGCAAGGATCACGGCGCCCGGGACACTCCCCCGAGCACCTCCCCAGAAAAATGTAACAGCTCAGACTACCCATACGAGGTCCCCGAATCCGCCCTTAGAGAACCCAAGCCCTACAGAAGGATTTTAACCAAGAACTTACTAACCAGCTCCTTGCTCTTTTTGCTGTCGCTACAGGCCGTGCCGCCAGTGAACGTGGAGCCTATAATTGACGCGGGGACCTCTTCCCGCGAAGACTACGGCGCTCAGGACACTCCCCCGAGCACTTCCATGCGCGGCGCCGACCAAGCGAACTCTTTCCGACAAGAAGCGGAGGGGAATGCGAGCGACAACCAACCTGGTGAAGAAGACAACCGGGATGATACTGGGGCGGATACAGATACTGAGGAGATGACCGGGGGAGATAACCGGGGCGGGTTAGCAGGCGGAGGCGGAGAATCAGGGATGGAAAGAACGCCCGGAGAGGGATCCCCCGTGGTTTTTTCGGGGCGGGGGAACGAGATAGGGGCGGAAAGGAGACCGGGGGAAGAGAACCACGCGTCGAAATTGGAAGATGAGCTGCTGGAAGGAGGGCTCGGGAAGCGGTTACTGGAGTTTGTGAACGGAGGTGCTGACGCGAAGAAACTGAGATCAAGCTGAGTGTGAGTCTGAGCTGACGTTACAGTTGGTCAAAGAGTGTGGCATTAGATTTTGTAGTTGAGGCCAGAGAAACACTTGAAAACGCTATGTAAAATCCGCTGGTGATTGCAGTTACGATAAACCGCTTTGTGTGAGCCTGAAACCACCTTTTTTGTTTCAACGGCTGTGGAATCCTTTGACATTGTTGGTCCGCCTGCCAGCGAAACAGTGACGTAGGTTTCTAGAAACGGCTCAGTGTTCCGGATCCCTGTTCTGATTGTTTCCGTTTCATTTCATTTTCCTTTCGAGTTTCATTGCTTGTGTCTGTTGCTGCTTGAATGCAAAACCGGCTCATCTTCCTACCTACGTATCTTGTCTAATTTGGCAGTCAACCACTGTTGAGTCACTTCCGACTGCTGGCAATGAGACTTGGCTTACAGTCCTTGGCGCCAAAACACCAGTGATCTTCGCACGCCGAAGCCACTCCCACTCGAGACTTCCATTGTTATTGGGTACGTGTAGCTGTATTCAACCGATGTAAACCTCTAGAGTGTCCTCTGAGCGCACGACAGATTAGTCTTTGTGTCTCCGATCTTACTTCTTTCTCTACGGTTCGTCCGCTCACTTGTACTAGGCCTCTTCCTCAACTAGCTCAGGATTTCCTAACGTCGTAGAGGTAAAAAAGGAGCGACGGTGCTCTCGGTCGCGCAAACTTAGCAATACAGATTACATGTTCTGGAAGTTCTTGTCTCAATGGTCTTTTCAGTTCAAGGATGACGGTCGTTTGCACTGTTCTCTTGCCAAGCTAGAAGCATAGCATGAGCACTGCATTTTTAGACGGCACACGTCAGAGTTTGAATCCGGAAGGGGCCAGCATGTTGTTTTCTGTCAGCCGTACGTTTGCCGCACTGCATTTTGAGTACTTCTTGAGACGTCTGGTCGCTCTTCCACCACCCTCCATCTTCGTTGAGCATTCCCTGCTTCAGTGCCGGTCGTGGAGTGGGCGTGCATTACAAGTGGCCAATTTACCATGAACGGATGGTTATGGACAGCTATGCCGTTAAGAAAAAACACAGGACGTGCATGATCTAATCGGATCGACGGTCAGACAAACGAAAGATCCTAGCTATCATCCGTCACACAACTTGCGATTGCTGGAAAAGCTCATGGTCTCACTGGATCTGGTCGCATTATTTGCGGCCAAGCTGGTCTGCGATCAGACGTGCGTGAGGGCATCCTACCTAGCATCGATCATGTGCCGCTTCGGAAACTTGACAGAATCCTAAGTTAGAGGTCCAGTTCCTTCCCGACACCAATTAGTATTTGGACGCTTATCGAGGGTCCAGTTTTATATCAGCTTACCGCTCCAAGGCTGTACGTGGCTGCCAGAATGCCTGAGTACTATAGGCCCATTGAAGCATCCAGAATGCACGGCAGCCGCGACAGTCAGATTGGTACCAACGTCTGTGCTTATACTCTTCTCGTCCTCGTCTGGTTGAATAATCGCATGTCCCTTGAGTTGTTCGCTTGAGGCTTTGAATAGCAATCTGATATAGTCCTAATCCAATCTTACTAAGGAGAAGTCTGCTCAACTTCTTCCTTCATTCTTGTGCATGTCGGAAGTCGTCCTCAGTTCTGGTGGGCATTTCTTGCTTTCAATCTAGAATAATCCTCCTGGAGAGTCTAGGTGGGCATTCCCTGCTTTCGATCCAGATTCTGTTGAAAATTTTAGCTAGGAGCATGTTTCTGTTAGAGCTGGCCACGATTAGTGTTGCAGGGTCGCTTGCCTTTTCCCGATTTCCTGCCTCGGAGTCTGTCAGCTAGGCTTCCTCGAAATTCAGTAAAATGATGGATCGTTCTTATGTTTGACCTCGGAAGAGCCCCCCAAGTTCTGACTTGGTAAGCTTCTCGGGATGTTAAGTAGTACTTTGTATCCGATTGAGTTCCGTCTTTCATGATGGGCTCTCAGTCTTTTAAGATCTTGATTCTGAGGGCGCTGAAGACTTGGGGGAGGCTGTGCAGTGTGGGTCTATCATGCAAGGCACCTATTCTGCTTTGGCATTCACTGTGAACAGGCATCGTCAGTAGAATCCCCATCAGAGCCGCGTGCCCACCTCAACAGCATTCCAGCTAAAAACAAGAGCCTTATGAAAAGTCATGGAGATCACCTCGGCCCCCCTTGACTTGCGTCACTCAGTGCTGCGAAAGAGAGCCTCATTCTGCTGTAAACGTGGTTTTGGTCCGATCGTGTGAAGAGACAACGACTTTGAGGAAGGCTTTGAAGAGACCCTTTGGCCACGAATGACCTGCTGGTCAGCGCGGGGTTTACTTTCTGTGGAAGCCGCCATCGGCTTGGTTCATGGACGAGTGAACAGTGCCTTTGGGCAGCTTTTATGTTTTTCGTTGATCTGATCTGCCCATTATAATCCCCCAAGCGTAGCCGTCACCTCAAAAAGAAAGGCAAATAACTTGAATGGCAGCTACACGGTTTTCGTCGTGTCTCAGTGAGTCGTGCAAAGACGTTGTTCGTGGAAGTCGCATAGTTCATAAGAGGTGCTTGAGTGGCACCTTGCAATCCGACACGCGGTGATGATTGAGGTGGGGCTGGCATCTGGTGTTGTCACAGCTTACTAGGAGCGCCCCTGAGAACCATGTGCAGTGTCGCACAATAATGCTAACAACTACTCCATTCCGAGCTCTTTGTGATGGTTGTTTTGTTGTGCTGGCGGTTTTTGAGAGCGCGTGTGAAAAGGCTGCTCTGCGATTGGCTCCGATGGGCCGGATTTAATCAGAGTCCTTTCCCACCCTGAAGAGAGTTCTTCAGTCTCCATCATAATGGTTTGTGCTTTAGTCCTTAGCCCGTCTTCCAAGAACGCGCGACGGCTTTCTCCTTCAACTTTAATACTCAACTAGTATATCGCATGAACCAGTGTGTAATTCTCGGTTCCCTTTTGCAAGCTCTGTTTCCTTCTCTAACAAACGCTCGTCACGATCGAACGGCCTCGGATTGCAGATACCATTCTCTTATCTGCACATCTGTTGAGGCAGCCCGACTCGAAAGAGGCAATGTGTGGCAGATGTAAGGCGATGAGGACCACAGTCTGGCTGCATGATGCTGCCACGGTGGTGTGTTTTCTGAAGTGCCCGAGGCGAGATGTCTTTCTCTGCCTGGAACCTTTGTCTTGCTAAGGGCTGACTACACGAAAAGTACGTTCGATGATTCCTTTAAAACTAAGTTGAGAGTGCTATAGGAATTGATATGCGTTGATAGGGTCCATTTTAACATCTGTGTGAAAGTGGTGGCCCGGGGGTCTCTGAATCCCTACGCATTTGAGAGCTAGCCGATAACGAAGCATTCTGGTCGGCAACGGCCAGAAGTTTGATCTGAGAGCATTGAATTCTCCTATGTCAAGCAATCTGCACCTTCTTGTTACAGCCAGATTTGTTGCAAGGGCACTGACTACTCTGATGAAGCTCGAATACAATGAGCTCGGCTTCGTGCAGCGCCGGTGCTTGCTCCTTGTCCTTGTTCCTTTCTTGCTCGTTGCCAGCGGATCTGATCATATTCTCCACGACGGCTCAGGTTTTGAGGCTATTGAACGAATCCGTGTAGAGATGGTGGACTTTATTAAAATGCTGAGTCAGCGTGCTAGTACGTGGTGGCCGTGATGATGGACAGTGGCGTCTTTGCCATTAGTCGCTCGTTGACCGCCGGGCACATGAAGCCGCCCCCATAAAAGTTATCCAGTATAGAATTCAGGCTAGTGCAGAGTATTCCCCAGAGACAAACTTGCAGGTTACCGTCGAAAGGAGGCGTAGTTCACGTCAAATAAGTCTATGCCACAGAATCATCTTCGTCATGGAATCCCTCCGCGCTCGCGGGAATGAAAGAATTAACCTGTCAGCATCCTAAGCGGCTCCGGCCCGGCTTATAGCGCACATAGGGTTGCGGGGGCGGCTGGTGCGGCGGAGAGGCGCGGCACCCAGTCTGCGCAGCAATGCCTCATCATGCACGTTTTCAAAATTTGTTCCTAGAGGATATCTGGATTATTATTGACTCTTTTACATTTCCTAGGATCATACATAACGGAGTTGCCAGGAGTCGGTGAAGCAACAGAAAACGTCGATTTGTCCTCAACTTAACGGTCGGCAGCCTAGTAGCTTCGTGAAACGTAATCACAGTGTAAATAGCTATTCCAGATAATTAACGAGGTAAAGTAACACGTCATATCTTGCATTGACGGCATTTATCGTTCCGTATACTATAGGCACCTATCTGAGCGCCCCGGATGCATGACCGGGATGCATCACTGATATATTAGATAGCAACATCGTCGCTTAAAACGTTTTATTTGTCCTTGCTCGTGCTCTTGCACTCGCGGTTTTCTTGCCGTGCATTTTGATGGATCGTAATGTAAACGGTTTATTCGTAATCCGCATTTGCCGATCGCGGAGGGGCCGCGTCAATCGGAATATTTCTCATTCGTTCAGAAATTTACAGCTGAGTCCGTGTAATAAGAAGTTCACATTTGCTTGATATACTGGTGATATACTAACAGGGCTTGTCTAGTAGAACTGGCCGCGGGCCCCGCGGCGTGCTTCTTTTGCTCATCAGATTATAAGCGCTTCTTTTTCTCATCCGAGACTCGGCCGGGCCTGGGTTTATGGATTGGACAGGATCGATCTGAGCAGGTAAAATCGGTGCGTCCGGTCGTGCTGGGCGTAGGATCTTGGTCCCTTATGGCAAATGGACCAGCATAATTCTCGTTGATATCCAGCTTTCGACCCAACTCTGCACCAATAAACGAAAAGAGTTGACGCTCTCGCTTCGTCAGATGATTTTGCGAACATTGCCTGCCTGGGCACATCTTTAGCGATTGGATACCGCGACAATTACATGCTTGTAATAAGCGAACCCTCCCGGAGATCAGTGGGCCTGGGGATCCTTTCAAACGCCTGTATTGAGTGACGGCACTGATGATGGGCGCCTGGCAGGCCAGCTTGCCATCAACGCCGTGACGCCTTTCTAATATTCGTTGACGCCGCCTAAACGTACCAAAGTAGGAAACCAATCAACAAGTAAGCGGTGGTCCCACACAAGCGGAGTGCTCCTAGAGCCCAGCTTTTCCTTTGCAGCCAGTCTGATTCGATTTCTTCAGGAGACATAACAGGCCTGTTTCTAAGATCGACCATAACACTGATTCTTGACCTTATTGATCGAACGACCTCTCCTGGTCCGGATCGACCAGGAGCCCAATTGACAGCTAGCAGATTATCGACGACCAAACATGTTTGATCAGGTGTTGCTTTGAGGCCGCGGTTTGCGCGCTTTCGGGGCGCCTTTCCTGTTACGTCCGGCCGCAGTCTACACGGCGGCGGGACTGGTCGCGAGGGCGCGCGGCCGTGAAGATCATTCGCGGCGAACGTGCCACACCCTGTTGCGCGCGCACTAGCTAGGCGGCAAGTCACGTGGCCACAGCGGACTGCCAAACACCGGCGCGTGCGTGACTGGCCGCGCAAACAGTTGGGTAGAGCTCCGATGCAGTACGCTTTTCGCGCGCGGCACACGTCGCAGAGACCTGAATTGCCCAGTGGCCGCTGGTGCCCCTCCGCAAGGGGCGGCGGCCGACCGCGCGCCTTCGTCTCGGCATGGCAGAAGTCCCCCGAACTTCCCTGAAAGTTTCTTTGCGTCTCTAATGAAGTGACTTATTTTATCCGATTCCGCATCCGCCATCCTTCTGCCGGTTCCGCTCTCAGATCTTTTGTTACGGACGTTTTGCCGTTCCGTGATGTTCGACGACTTTCCGGATACGTACCTTAAGCGTTCCTCGATCTTTCTCCCGCCGCTTGTCAATTGAGCTTCATAATCTAATAGCAGCAATAAACGCCTCCCTTTCAAAAGCGTCCCAGTACCTTTCTGTTTGCGGCGTGCTTTTAGATGAATGGCATCATAGACAAAAAACAGCACATGCAACCGCTTTCTGAGCTGCAAATGCATTCATGCTGGAAGAGATCGACGTTGTGAACTGCTGAGTCAGGAAAACTACGTCGGGAGGGCAATCTGTCCCATAAATCCGCCATCAAGTCACGAAGTATCGATCGAAATGCGGACACAAAGTCTCCTCTGGCTGGATCGCTCCGAGGGCTCGGATCCTATTTTGACTAGGCTTATAGGGTCCCTGAGTTTGGTCCCCTCGCCCGACATCGTTTTCGTTCGAAAGAAGTTTCATTAAGAGCGGTAGCTGAGAATTTCTACAAGGCTTTCGGATACAAGTTCTTCATGAAGAAGCAAAATCGACTTGGATGGTACTAGTCCTGGTGACAACTCGAAACGGCCATCTTGAAAACAAATCCGAGTCACGGAGTCTCCACTTCTGGATCAGAGATTTGCGCAGCCAGACCGGATGGACACACCGCTCGGAGATGACGGCTGGCGTCGGAAAGCCTCAGGCGCGCGCGCGTGTCAAGAAGCGGACGCCCTCTCGCGTGCCACATCCAGCCGTCGACTTTACCCCCCAGGCTAACCCACCGCAGAGAGCCGAAACGCGCGCGCGTGCTCGAGCGCGTGCGCATGGCCCCCAGCTCATTCTGCCGCCGATCACGGGACTGCCGTCGTCTACACAAGCCGGTAATTCCTCTCCCGTGGATTTGTATTGATGCCACTCGATGTGGAATATGGCGAAGTTTCGAAAACCCACTGGGATTCCGGACTAAGCACATGCATTGGTGCCTTCTATTGTGAGCTTTCAAGTGTGTGAATCATGAAGCTTTGAATCGTAGGCCATCGCCCGGGCCTTAGCTTGCACTTTTACAGTAGTGAGTATATTCGGCGGAAAATAGAGAAGCTTGTGGCGAGTTCAAGGTCTTTTACCGGCTACAAGGTTCTCAAAGGTCACTTGCGCGTTTACATTTCTCCTGTGGTTGTGTTTGCGGCCAGCAAATGCACTTTCTGGACTGCAATCCCGCTTTCTTCACGACAAAGAGAGTCGGTCAATCGGCCATGATATGGAAGTTCCGCATAATTTACGATGAAAGTTATGCGGCTTTAAAGCTCGATGCCGCTTCCCCAGGTGCTGGTTCATTCCGGCGTACATCTTGATATGTTTTCACGTGACAAGCCGACTTGCGACCCTAGCTATAGCTAGCCAGTCAGATCCTGCGGGTGACAAAGAAGCGAAGCCCGTCGACCAGTAAACGTGATCTTTCGAAGCTAGTTGTGATCAATTAATCCGAGGACGTGGGCAACTGCATCCCCCTTCTTTTGTTGTTGTCGTCCACGAGGGGCCCCGACTATTCTCATTCCAATCAATCCATGTCTAGTATCTTGAAGTAGGTACCTGGTTGATACAGGTCCCTCGATCATGGGCTTGAAGAATTTGGTGTGCATTCGTTTTCTAGACGCGCCTAAAGTTCCGCGGGCCGATCATGCCATGGCCATCTGCTCGGAGTGCCTAGATGTTTCTTGTGAATGCTCCAGATAACATTATATAGCTAGGAATCCCCTCATTCTTAATGCCAACATAACCTTGAAACTTGCTTTGCATGAGAGGCGCGCCCCGCGTATCGTGCGCACCCTTCACAAGCTGATACTCTTTCAGGATGCTTTTGAAGACTAGTTAAGTCCGGCCGCTGGTTGTAAGGTTTGGTCAAGGCGTCCTACAAATAGATCCGAGCTGGCGGTCTGTAAGTAATAAATGAAATTGCACCGCGAGGATGAGCATTAAGCTATGACGAGGCCGGGTGGCGATGATGAACTAAGCATGGCTGCAAGTTGCGGCCAATAGTCCGTTTGCGACACGCTAGCGCAATATGCTGACGCCACGCTACTAAATAATTCTGATCACGGCCCCTCCACGTCGTCGATGCAGTCCACGTAGACGTGAAGGCGAGCCGGGGAGAACACCCGTAGAGATTTAGTGAAGGCATCTTGACAGCGTCCGGTCGTCCGGATGCCCAGCGCAAGTTTCAAAAGAGTGCGTCAATTAGGATGATACGATGCAACCCGGGGCACTCCTTCAATTCACGTCTCTCTCCCGGTCAGAATTCATAGTTTTTGGCGGAAACTCAGAAGAGATGGCGCGAAAGTATGCAAGTCGATTACGTGGTCACGCAAATGAAGGACGGCAGCCAGTTGGTGCGCATTGCGCCCATGCACCGCATTCTCTTGTTGAAGAGGGCACGTATGCCAGTAACTGACGCCGCCGACATAGTTGAGAGATGAAAACGTGCCCAGATTGCTGAAAATCGGCACAGGTGAAGCTCTCATTGCTTCTACTCGATTGGCAGACTATATTGCTTATGACATATCAGCACCCGATCCCCACCCGATGCTCTCATATAGACAGCTGACAGATCAACTAGTTTGAGTGCTGGTGGTCAACCGACTGCTTCATTCATCACCAGAGGCCGTATAAGCACTATGAATACGAACGGAGGATTTCGCAGATGCATTGAAGGCCATGACTCCGGCGGTAACACCGCTGCTCATAGGCTCACGCGCTCGCTCACGCGCTCGCGCGCGCGCGCTAGCGCGCCCGCACCCTTCTGTCGTGTAACCCCTCACTTCGCAGCATCATTAAGTCTCGCAGTTTGAAAGAAGCCAGCGTTTGCAGGGGCGGCCGTGAGATCCGGGCCGATCAAGTGCGCGACCAGCCGCGCACGCTGGGACACCGATCGGGCTTTGATGCCAGCTTTGAAATTGCGGCGCGGGAACGCACTGACGGGATCGCATTTTGTCTTTTTCTTTTTCTTTTGACAATTATCTTCAAGTGCTATGCGTTTCACCCTTTCTGAGCGGATTGTGTCGGCGGATCAGCAAAGCTTCCGGCAGCCGCACTGGACCGGCGCGATTACGGAGCACTGTGGTTCTTGCCGGGGTTGAGCAGCGATTAGGCCTGGGTAAGGCTCTTTCTTCCGTCCGCGTAAGGCTTCTGTCCAAAGCTGTTCCGTTAGCTCATTGCGGTGGTTCGATTGGGTCCACTTTACCCCATGGCCGCTCGTTTCCTTTCCGACTACTGTAGACCGATTCTAAACGCTAGGTCGTGGAATCACCTCATCGCAAGACGCTCGATAGAGGCCTGACAGGCTACTGAAAACCTTTCCCCATTGAGGGAAAGCCTGCTATCCTCGTTTCCGTGGCCGACGTCTCGTGACTTGGGCTCCATAACGTTGCAGGCTAGCTACAATCTCGTCCACAATCTTGTCCAACTGTTAAACCAATGGGGGCCCGTATTCAGCATACGCACGCAATTCAGGACATCTCAGACTGGTTGGTAATGATGAGAATGTTCTGGGCTGCAGTAGGCAGCCACATGTACTAGTTGTGTACCTCTTCAGAACCAGAACTGTCCTTGATCTTCCGACTCTGCCTGGACTCTCGAGGACGCAAGTGAATCAACCTCCTTTTGTGTCCCGTGTATGATTTCTAAGCACCGTTTATAAAACGCCGTTCCTGAGCTTCTACTTTTCTGACCCTGACAGTGACCACCTAGAGAAATTGTGTACCGGAATTTTTTTGCAGCGGCTGGGCGCATGGCGGCCTTCAAAGCTGTGGGCGTACGTATGCACTCGTGAGTGCATTTCAAAAAGGACGGCAGAAAAGCACGAGTTCAATCTATCGGACGATGCTCGCTTGCCTAACTTGTGCCATCGTCACGCTTCGGCCATGCCGCCGGCGTGACGCCTGCGCCCCCTTTAACGCGCACCAGCTTTTCGCGTAGCTGTTTTTCCCACAAGGCTGGAAATGTCTCTGCGGACGTTTCGATTGGTTCAGAAAAGCTTCCGCGGATGGGTTCCGGCCTGCGAGCCCCTGCCATTTGAGACTGTACGGTGTAGCGTAGTCTTTCTGGCAGACTTGTTGGAACCTTCGAGTAGCTTCGAATGTAATAACTTAATTCATCCTCAGATCTTAGAGATACTTACGTGTGGCTTTCAACTTTTCGAGGTGCTGGTAAAAGGTATTCCTAGAGCATCAATGAAAGACCCACGTGGAGAGTCGACGAGAACCGGTCGCGTGACCCTTTGTTGGTTGCTGCAGCCCACGTAAATTTTCTCAATTCCACCGGTCAGTATGGTAATGTATTTGGATACCACGATGAAGTCGTTTCTCAACTGCCGGTCAGATCGGCACCAAATGGTAACATTTGGACCTAATGTCGTCGGCGCTCTGTTCCCTAAGACTCTTTCCTAGCTCCATCGGCTTGAATGAGGCGTTGCATTGTGTCGATGAGGAACAGAGGCGGCCCGGCTGCAGTCACCGGCTGCTTGCTGAACCACCCTCATACAGTTCTGCTGATGTCACGATGTCGGTCCATGTATATCGTCGCCTTCTGAGGGGCCCTTTGATCACAACCAAAGTTTTAAGCCACAAATGACGGCTGCGAGGATTGGTTCCGAGCTCATGCGCGCGCGCGTGCTACCGCTTCACTGTAGGTCGGGCCCCGGCAAAGCTCACTGATGGTCTTGCCAGATCTCGACTCTTAATTAGGCGCCCTTGATAATTTTAGCTTCACTTGAAGTGATATGGTGGTGGAATGGATGGGTCGGCGAAGCATCCTGGGCTGGAGCTCCGTCGGATATGAGGACCGTTTGATGCTTATTGAACAGGATTGTCTGAATCTTGCTCGTCCAAAAGTTGAAGTCAAGGTGAGGGTGTGTGCCGACAACACTGAATGGCGTTTGATCGATCCTGATCAAGGTCTAAAAGTCGGTAACGTACTGCTAGGCCTGAAGGCGACTCGGGTGAGTCATGGTCATAACTTTGACGGCTCAGTTATATATGACACCTTGCCGGTGGGGGTCATTGCAGTTGATGGGCGCGAATTTCCATTGCCACACGTCCTTTCAGTACACGTCAGCAATATAGCGGAATTAAATGGACATGAATGAACTTATATAATAACCGAACTTCAGAATCAAATCCATCTGTAGCTTGAGAAACTTCATAGACGAAGACTTCCAAGGAAAGAAGGTCAAGCGATCAAGCCAGTACGGAAGCCGGCTCATCCTTGTTGAATTCGATGCAAGATCGATGGGATCCCAAGCGGTTAGTTTGCGACCCAGGAGCCATTGTTGATCAGGTCATGGTTTGACTTTGTAGAAGTTGGGAAACTATGATATAGGTCAGATCAGATGGTCATGCTCCTCGTCAATACTCTTTACTAGAACTCTTGTACAAACCACCTTGTAAGAGAAAACGTATGCCTGACGTTCTTGTATCCGATCGACATTCCTGGAATCCGTCGGCACTCGGCCAAATATATTTCTAGCGAAATCTGAGCTGGCGGGAATCCTGGGCTTGGTGTTTGAGTGCCAAGCCAATGTAGCGCCGGTGGCACTGATGCTGGGCTGGCAGTTTATTTTGCCATCTACATTGCCGTCTGATATCTGACGCCACTAACACTTATTTGAATCATTGGAAGTTCTGGTAAAAAACGTACACAGACGCTTAAAGCCACGTCCCGTACTGTTTCGCAACGCACTCGGTGTCATGGTTCCAAGGCAACAATCGTTCTTGTCTTGATTCTGATTGCTCGACCGCTCCTAATAACGGAGCCTTTCATGGCAGCCCAGTCCTGAGTACGGCGCCATGCATGCCACCTGTACTGGGTGTTGCTGTCAGGCCGCGAACTGCGCGTTCCCGCTTTCTAGTTCTGTAGCAATGACTGGGAGACGCCTCCGTCACGACAAAGCGCCTGCACGTTTTCGCGCCTACTTTGCGCGCATTCTACTGCACTGCGGTGCTCAACTG
>DF237378.1:0-25911 GCA_000708835.1 Klebsormidium nitens | reverse complement strand
ACTTCTAACAGAAACTGCAGTGAGTCAATTGGCAATGACGAGCATCAAGTTGTCCCCGTGGCTCTTAACCGAAGCCACGTAACACTGTGGGTTTCTAGAATGATGCCGCTTCCATGACTCAATCAAATAAGTTCATTGTCTTTGCTACTGCTTCCCACGGTTTGTGATTCGTAATAGAAAGCTATACTCAAAGAGAAGAACACTAGAAGGCGCCACGCGCGATGAAGGAACGAAAGTAAGAATGAGCCCAGGGCGGTCTCGCCCGTATCTCGGCTACGGCAAATTGTATTTTTTCAATGTGATTCGTAGCCCATGCGGGCAGAAGGCCGCCCAGCCGCGGCGCCGGTTACACAGTGCCACTTCAAGTTGGCTTAGAAAAGGAGCAATCGAAGCAGGGCCAAAGCGGAGGTTCCGCTCCGGAAAAGTGGCGGACGAACCGGAGCTGAACGGGCGTCCGGCGCGCCACTTCAGCTCCGGTTCGCCCGCCAATTCTCCAGGGCGGAACGCCTCGGTTTGGCCCTGGTTTTGCTCCTGTTAGAAGCCAAGGCTCCCTGTGTTACTTGGTCCTTGCGAATCCGCACCGCTTCAATGTTGAACCTTTATCTCATCTACGAGGAGGCTTCGAAAGGCTCAAGCACCGGAGCAAAGCTTCAAGCCAGTGTGGCAAAGAGGAATCAAGGCTGGCTGCATCCTGCGGCCACTGATCGATAGAGAGTCGTTCATGCTCTTGTTTTGGCCCCCCTCCACCTCGTTGCTTCAATGAAAAGTGGTTGTCGATGATAATAAACAAACACGTGTGAGATCCGAGACGGTCTGTTTGCAACCCGAGAGCAACCCCGGGCCGCCACCGTTTTTAGCGACCCAATAGTGGAAGTCAAAATTGATAAGGTACATATATAATCACTGGACACTCCACTAGCTCATCCACCCCATGCATCGCCCTTCTTCTCGCTGATCGTGATTCTGGTCTTGGTGATCTAAAGAAGGAGTGACACGCGCTCGCGGTGGTGATGGACAATTATTGGGTGCCCATAACGACCACCTCTACTTTCCTCCCTTTCGAATGACGCCGAAGCCTTTCGGTTCGGAAAGTAGAAAAACGTTTCCACAATGACAAAAAGCGTCGAGGAGGTCTGGGGCTTATGAACCAAAGCCGTTTTTGTGGTCAATTTAGGTGTGAAAGAAGCTTGACCGACTGTGATCAGCCCGTTCCTTACCCCAAAGTGTCTCCACCAAATCAAATACGGCCCCACATGAGGGCATCCTTTTATCTGTCGCCGTTAGTCGCCTTACGCGCTGAAGCGCTTGTGCGCGCGCGCGGTTGTCCACGCTTTCTCCCTCCTTTCGTGTTGCTTTGCAGCAACGCAAATTTGCAGCACGCCACGCGGCTGCGCCGCAGGCGGCTGTAAGGGGGGGCCACAGAAGTCGGCGGCGAAAACCTTCAGTTCTGCCGCGCGCGCACGCTGCAGGGGTTATGATGCCAGCTGGCAATCTTGAACGCTGCCCTACGATCTTTAGGAACGCTTTGCTTACTGTGGGTTGTTGGATAATTGAATGAACGCGTACGAAAATCTTACCAAAAATCCTTCGACACCAGGCCCGCCGTCGCCTGTATTCTGCCCATCTTTTCAAAGTGGTAGCGGCGCAGCCCATTTTGACTTGACCTATTTCTGGGACAGTTGAAAGTTCTAAGACTCTGCGAATGCCTCCATCGGTGCGGATCGGTGCTCGAACAGCTGTCCGTACGGTTCAGCTTCGATTGGGCGTCCCTTGCACATCCTCGGCTTGCCCTTCTCGTTCCCAATACCATTCCGCTTCCGTCCTCCGTTCCGCTTTCAGCCGGAGCTCCGTGTACTTTGATCATCGTCCTAGCTAGCTTTCCCTTGTGCTTCTGTCACCCTTCCTTTCACCGCTTGCGATTGTTGCCAGGACAACAAACTTGAATATCATGATCACATTTGTGCCGGCTTTTATGAGCCGTCCAGATCAAATTGTGTTCACGGAAACACTGAAATCACATCGCAGAAAGTTTTTCTCACGATATTTTGGCATCTGGAATTCAGAGCATAACAGCGAAGTCTGTGAAGAACTGGGAATTATGCACGGCAGTTTGCCGCGTATGCGTCGTCCTTGGGAATGCTCTTCTCTCGGGATAAGTGCAAGAAGAGTGGAAGATAATCAGAAAGAGAAGGCAGGTTGTGGATTCTGTTTAAGGGAAGGTAATATCTGAAAGATCTCGGAGAAGGAAACTCTGGCAAGGATGTTCGATGGGTGGAACTGTCGCACATCGACATGACCTGGCCGTCGAGAGCCTTCAAGTTTTTCCGTTGCAATTGAAAAGGCTGATATTCAAGGCTTATCCCTATCGCAGTCGTCTCCGCTTTATGAAGTCTGCGCCGATTGCGGGAGACAGATATTGCCATGGGACGGGATGTCCTCCTCCTTCAGATTACAAGAATCAACAGCATTCTGCACTCTGGATCAGTCAAACCAGCAAATCTGTTCACCCCATCGCGACCTAATATGCAGCGGAAATCCGACGCCTAGATCAATTTCGACGTGCACAATTAAATCCGCCGACGGTTTGCCCAGAATGCGGCAAGGATGCGCCTGTTAACTTCTGGCCCACGTGGCGGTCATGGGTCGTCCTGGAATGCTGAGGCCAAGGGTCCAGGTGGCAGAAAGTGATCGAAGTCGCTATGCTCTTGGGATGAGGCCGGCCTTTTTGGGAGTAATTTCATGTGCCGCTAATCAAGCGCCTGCGGTGCTTGCAAATCCGCGGCATTATCGCTTCATTGTCATCCTTCGACGTATTGGTCCGATCATGGGAGTGGACGTAGGCAGATTTGAAGTTGGCGGTCTTTCAACTTTGTTGATCAGCTGATGTTTGCATCAGGGATATTTCTGATCGATGTAGCATACGTCTGATGAAATCCGGCGATGAGGACAGCTGGGTGGCCATCGCGCCGGTATTGTTTACTCAGAACCACCTGAAAGCACCGAAAGTAAATACTGGGAAACCCAATCTGCTGGTACTGGCTGGTCGAACTTGAGGGCTCATCGAACGGTACACTTTAATCTGCATTCTGGGCTGGGTTTGATGCTACATCAAATTCTGAATGGACACTTCTTTAAGAGCTGCTGATCAATCCATTATCTTAAATCAGATACGGGGCCAGATACCGTGGCGCTGCCATTGTATGACGGATGAGTGAAGTGTTTTTATCAGACCGCGTCTCTCGCGCTCGCGCGCTGCGCGGTTTATGCTCTCGGGCGCATAAACCGCCTCTCTTGAAAGACTGCCTTACAACTGCGAAGGTCAGGCGGTCGCGAGACCCGCGGCGGCACCGCGCGTCGTGCGGCTTCGGAGGCGACTCCGCGAGCTGCGACGCGGCCGCTTTGGACGCAACCTGACAGAAGTCATCGGCAAAAGTTCCGGCAGATCCTGTACGCATACGTGGGCTGGCTGCTGGGGGGAGTCGGGGCCAAGAACGGCCGTCCGTGCCGCCTTACGACGACGTCGCTCTTTTGCCTTTTCCAAGCAGCTCGGATTTCACAACAGTTCCCAATTTTTGAATCAGTGCGTCCTCACCTCAAGACCGGCTTCCTCTGAAAGTGATGCTTGATGGATTCAGCCTCCCTTGCTTCGTGTCGAAGCCGTATTGCACTTTACAGCGCTCGCTTCGTGAAGTCGATCAGCGGACAAGCCACAGTCATGTCGGCTCGCGTCGAAATATCCAATCTTAATGAGATCCCTGAGATGATCGCCCTTCGCAATCGCAATAGCTGCCTACTGAGTCCCACTATCTCATTCTAGAATATCTTTGCGCGGCTTAGACTTTCGCAAGAATGACGCCTCGAAAAGACTGTGATATGTATACACGATGGACCAAAAGGAGTTGCGCGGCAAGTGCATTGGTCTCGCCAGATCCTCATTCGCTTTTGTCTTCCTTTGAACCTGCTGGTACTGATTGGAACCACTCTATGGTGGAAGGACTTGTAAGGACTCGAGGACGACGTCAGCAGGCTACCAGGCCCTATGACCATTGAAGCCCCGTTGTGCCAGAAGCGTTCTCAATTGCCCGTCTCGATTGACGCCTTCCATTTGTGCTAATTTTATCGTTGCCCCTGTTCTTCTGGCCAACCAAAAGCTTTCCGGACTTGCTCGGTAGAAACCTTTTACGCTGCACGAACTTACGTCAATTTGACAGCGCTGCACGAAACTGCTCGTCACCGTTTAAGCGCGTACGAAAAACTGATAAGCCACACTGTCCATCCCCTTTGAGCGACGCTCCAGACGCATATCCTGACCTTCAGGTTGAAAAGCGCGCGCAGCCGCGGGCGCCCATGCTGGCCGCTTCCAAGCGCGTGCGCCTCTACTCACGCGCGCCCGTCTAGCTTTCGCCCATCCTCGGTAATTCGATCGACCGCTGCACCCCTGGCTTCTTGAATGACCTGCGCGGAGGCGGCGGCTTGCCCTAACTTGAGGTCGTGCAGCCGCTCGCGCGGCCGCGCGTCACCTGTGTGCGCTCACGCGCAACCGGAAGCCGTGCCCAACGGTTTGCGACTCCAAACGCGCATATGCAGAGTCACTTGAGCTGCAGTCAAAAGTGAGGCCTGAGCCGTCACGCGGCAGAGCAGCCGCGCAAGGCTGCCAAGCAGGACCTAGCGCGGCCGCGTAGGGCCGCGGCGCGGGGCACGGGCGGCTATGTATGCACGGCCCGCAGCTGTGTCGACGTTCCTGATGCCAAGATTCTGCCACGTGACTCACGTGCCAACTGTCTTCCCTTCAATGCCAACTTCCGTCGGCGAAAAGGAGCTTTTTTTTGGCAAGGGTCTGGTAATTCTGCAACTGCTTCCGAACCTGCTTTGGGAATCATTTATTCCGAGCTTGGGCTGGCTGCGCATCGTTCAGTCGCGTATGTATACGTATCGGGCGCTGAGTCCTTCATGATCATGTGAGTACTACGTGGAGACGCCTGCGGAAGTTGATCGATTCAATCCCTTCCCCTCATTTTCAGAGAGATGGAACCCTAGCTGCAGATGGATCTGACGGTAGACTGGCTATGTCGACGGCTTATCTACTTTCGCAAGAAGCCGGAGTGTTTGGTAGTTCAAAACGGAAGCCTTGAAAACGGCTTGTAACATGAGCGTTGAAATTATATGGTCCTCGTATCGTGACAAGACTCCGTCGAAAATTCCATTTGAAGCGGTTGCCAGTGCATGTAAAGTTTTGCCGCTTTATACGTGCGAGGCCCAGTACGAACTAGCACGAAGTAGTAGAAGTCCTGCTTCTCCCTTTGTCTAAGCCCAGTTCCATTCAGCTTCCATTTGATCGTTGGGCCGACCTCCCGGCGTTTTACTTCGTCATGACGCGGTAGCTACTTATCCGATCGATATCAGAACTTGACGGCTTACTTTGACTCCTACCAGGGGCAACCTAGGACGGGCACGTTTCCATGTGGCTATGAAGAAAGAAGCTGGCTCCACTGCCACTTGTAACTGTTCCAAATCTCGATGCCACACCCGTGAATTGATTGCCGATTTCAGGCCGCTTTCACTATGACTTTTCCGGGTGTTTGGTTCTGTGGGAATACACCGATCAAGCATGCTTTCGTGATCGACGACCCTGATTCTAAAAGGAACCCACAATCAAGGCGTGTACACAGTCTCTCGTGTTGTTGGTTAATTCGACCGCCGTGACAGTCAGCACAGCGACGTCGACGCGAGGCGACCGCGTCGATCTACACTATAAATCAGGACCCAAATTACGACCCAAACGACTGTAAGCACGCTGCCGACTGAAAATACCCCTTTTTTAAACCAATGCGCTCTGAAAAAACACTTCAGATCATGAGAACAGTGTCGTCTGAAAAGTCCCCTTCTTCGGGCTGGTGGTGGACTGGCTTAATCTGCCCTGCCCATATTACTGAAAAGTGTGTTGAAATCCCGGTCTCAAAATCCTAAGGGGATTGGATCAGCTCGTGTGATGGTAACCTGAGAACCCACTGCCAGTGAGATGCTTGCTCAAGGAATGAATGGCAGACCGGGAAGGATCAGAGAAGTGAGATCATAGGAAGACTCATTGTGGATGGTGCATTTGCAGTTCATACAACATGTCGCACTTATATCAGACCTTGCTACCACGTACGTATAGATCATTATACGGCCACAGCTAGTGTGAAGGCGAATGTGCCAGTTACCACCTCGATTTGCTTTACTCCCTGGGCCTTTGCCCATTGGGGCAAGAGGCTATCAAGATCCACAATGGTTTAAAATGAAAACTTACTCTATATCACAGCATGACCAAACCCCTGCTTATCCACACATGACTTGCGCTTCGCCGATGCAAAAACGTGCCTGAAGTTTGATCGGAATTCTGCAACCCTGCGAATCATCTTATCAAGACAATTGTGCTCAAGCATGCAATATGATATATACAACTCCAGAAAGTCAGACATTCAGATGATGCCATCACAATTATGCCAGCCAAAGCAGCGCACCCGTGCGCGCGCGCCCAATCGCAAATTTGAAATTAATAGCTAGAATCTGGTTGGCATGTGACCTCCTCACAAGCAAATCTGAGAAGAAGGTTTTAGAAGTAGGATCGGGGGCCAGTCTCTGAAGTAGAATGAAGCCCAACGGCAAAGACTCGAGAGACATGAGGGAACCTAGAATGAGCAGAATCATCTGATGATGTGCACCGTGAGAAACATCAACAACCCAGCCATTGCTTCACATGCAAGTTGGAACATTGGATCTTTTCTGAGACGGCGAAGTTTGCGAATGCATAAATGTAAACTTGATTGCAAGAGGTAGCTAGGACTAGAACTTTATTTTGTATGCAATCTTATATCCAATAACGATGGAGCCCCCTACTGGTGCGCGTACATCACCCCACTAGCGCTTCCCGGTTCCGCGCTCCAAAACTGCATTGGCTATCTCATGGCATGCATGAAGCACCTGAGACCGCAACACCGTTTTAGATCCACTCACAAGTATACACATGCCACGCCCATCGCTGTTATGTCTAGGTGCCCTAAGCCAAATGAATCAGGATCATCTCAGTTCCATCTTCCACCTGCTGCCCCCGTGTTCGGGGTAGATCCCATCCCACCACTGGGGTGAGCACTAGCACCGTGCGAGCTTGCCTTGTTCACCTTGAGGTTCCGGCCCATCCATTCCGCCCCGTCCAATGCATCAATGGCAGCAGCTTCTTCGGCGTCACTGCTCATTTCCACCAGAGCGAACCCCCTAGGTTGGCCCGACTCTCTGTCTGTTGGGAGTTGAACACTCTTGACACTCCCGTCTTCAGCCAATCTTTGTTTCAGGGACTCCTGATTGACCTGGGACGACAAGTTGCCCACATAGATAGTCATCCTTCTGAATGACTCTGAAAATTTCGAGAGGGTCGATCTGGGGGGATTGTGGGTTCAAGCAAGCTACGAACTGAGAAAAACGTGGCTCCTTTGGATGCTTTCAGATCCTGTTGATCCCGTTTTATGTTGATCAGTTTCCTCTCTTCTACCTGAGCTGCATCTGGCTCAGCTTCCTTCTTGCATCACAAGTCACAAAGTCAGCCCACTGAAGTCAGAAGCAAGCAATCAGAGTCTGTCAAATCTGTGCAGTGGCATGCACTGTGGGCCCAGGGTCCTAGCTAGACGAGCCTCATGAGAGCGTGCTATGCGCATGGTACCTCCTCCCGCGGTACTGACCCACATTGCCCCCGCCTACCGTTAATTAGAGGGCCGTTACATACGGTGTCACCAATTGCTGCAGGGGCGCTGCCAGCTGGCCCACACTGGCATATCATCAGTGTACTTCCAGACTCCAATACCTACTTTAGTCCACCGCCCGAGCGTCGAGGATCACTTCCAAGGCTCCTGTACTTCCACGTACGGGCCCCGTTCTACGTCAGATACCGGTAACACCGTACTACTGGGGCGAAATGTGGCCATACCGGTATTACCTACTCTCGTGTGTGTACGGTGTGACCTAGCGGGCTAGGATACGAGTTACCCGGGCACTTCAAAATAAAAAACCTAACCTAAATAATCACCCTCTCCGCACCCCAACCCACCCGGCCTTAAACCATCATAGTATCATACCAACCCGACCCGTCCCCCGGGTGCCTATCTTCAGTCACACGCCCCTAAAAGGTCACACAGAGTTTTCGGAGTACTGTGGCCGCGCAATTCTCGGTCACATTTATTGAGCGGCGTAATAGAATGTCCCACATGACGTCATCCAATGAGTCTGAGATCTCAACAAATCTCATTTAACTAACTAATCTCAATTAAGTTACTGGTACCGTATTCGCGACCGTTGTGCGCGCGCACCGGGTCTTGTTACCGTACCGACTGGCATACACTTTTCAATTCGATCTGTCGATCAGAGTCATGTTACATCTGAGAGACATGCCACCAGCTGTTTGCCGTCGGATCGAGCATAATGCATACCTAAATCTAGAATTACACACGGCCCCGGGGCACACGGCATGTTCTAGCAACTGGTACCGATTTCGGCAGAACGCGTCCGGCTGGGTACGCCGCGCCGGGGGTACGCCATCCCTCGCCCAGCTGTCAAGGTCAAATTCTGTCGGCTCAGCTCGGCCACGCTGGCCGGCCACTTTTTAAGGCCCCCAAGGGCCGCCTCTACCAGGCTTGGAGGATATCTGATCATAATCATGGAACAGAGCCGCGGGTACGGTACTCTGCGGGGACTCCGCGGAATGGCGGAGGCCGTAGAAAGCTGAGCTCAACCACGCTCAAACACTCAAACATCCTGACTTAGGTAGAGCGCACAGGTGCCAAAATGAAGGCGCCAGTTTCTAGAAGGCGGCTGTATTAATTTATTGAAATGAATTATATGATTTGGACCGGGCTAGCTTTCTAGCTGTATAGTGCGGGTCTCTCTGAAGCCAGCGCCGATGATCAGCTGGACCTACTAGTGTATGGCCGTGGATACTTTAAAACTGGTACAACTTCCTTGCATACTCCTTGAGTACTCGGACCCATCGTTCCGTCTATCCATGAGTCTGCTTTCCAAGCGGAGCCACTGTAGAGTTCAAGAATTGCTAGCCTGGCAGAGAACGGTTCGGAATTGCACGAGGCCTTCCCTCCGAGTCGTTTATCTGGGGAATATATATGCGCCCCAAAATGTAAGATCCGCTCGAGCTTCTAAATTGATGGAAGGTTCTCAGATGAGGCAACACGATGTTTGGCATTAGAGCTTGCTCAGAGTTGCGAGAGTGATCAGACATGGCTAGTTCCAAGGGCAGGAGCGATATTCGAGTCCAACAAGTGGCCGCCTTACCTGCAAGCTAGAGTTACAGGCACCAACGTACACTTGTATGTTTTAGAGATAAAATCAAACTCGTCCGGCCCCAAGCAACTTCACTTCCCACACACTCTTTATTGACCTTAATTTGCCATGCCATTGGCACACTTATCGCCCCCCAAATGAGGCAAGTTCTATTCTTCTATGATTGCTGGCCCCTGTGAAAGAGCCCATCAATACCTGCCCGTATATATATGAGACGCCTTATCCGACCGGCCGCATAGGCCTTTGTCTATGCGGCCGAGTTTAGAGGAGTCGAAAGTCACAATTTCCGGCCCCGACAAAGCTTTTAGCACTGGGTTTACGGGGAGACGTGTTTGCTTCGATGCTGCTCCCACTACTTTTGACGACAAGCGCCGTGCATGGCAGGTCGATCGGCGTCTTTTACTGACTCTCAATGGGTGGAACTTGGGAGGCTTGGTGCCTTTAAGACAGTCCTGATCCATTGCCGGGCGCGACGTGGATGATTGGAGTGAGCTTCGCTTGCCGCGTTTCTCGACAATCTGGCTGCGGGATCCAGACTTTTCCTGGAAAGAATGCTGGGGCTGACATGAGCAGGGACTTGTGTCACGAACCTGGCATCGTACGGCCCCCATAATATCTAAGCCGATCAACATTGCGCATGCTCAGGACTCTTTCAAAGAAAACCAAGCAGGTCAAAGTTACGCCGTTTGGCCAATCGAGACTGCTAGCTTCGACGGCCGGCAGGGATTTCAGATCCCAGTAGTCATCAGAGTCTAACCAGCTTCTCGTGCATCGAATTCGAGGGGCTCGATCATTTGAATTTAGACGATCGTTCTTGCTACAATACAAAGCCTTTTCTGAACAAGCACGGATAACCTCGACTGCCGCTCCGTCAGGCTGCATGGTCGAGATCATATCTAGTTGGCTCGGCAAGGTTACGAGGTGCGACTGTTGCCGACCGCCACGTCATATAACAGTACAGCTTGCCCCTGGACAGTACAGCTTCCCCCTGGTGTGAAGATGTGTACTTGCATCACATTCTGCATTTGGTCTGCTTAGAATTCTACGACTTGGCCTGCTTAATCGCAACCGCTTGGATTGCTGTGCCGTTTTTCATGCGTTCTTCCTGCTTTCATATGTCAAGTAGTCTCAAGAGGAGATCTCCGCGGGTCTGGCTACGTCCTTTAGCCGGCTGGGAGCGAACGGCTGGATGGCGTTTGCGCCAAATATCGCTTCGAATTGCGAATCAAAGTGACGCCGCCTGAAACTCGAAACAAGCTTTGTGCGAAGATGAAACTTGCAACTCGAATGGGGGAACTTCAGAATTTCAGTCGGGATTCGATGCTGTTAGACTTGAAACTGGCCGGGATTCAAAGAAACTCTAACGTTCTGGTCGTTGATAAGGTTCCCTTGCCAAAAGCTAGGGGACCAATCCCCTCAACAGACACGGCTATGACGAAGTAGCTGTTGCGATCGGACCGGCGGCTCACTAGCTCTCGCGCTCTTGCGCTAGCGCTTGCGCGCTTAAGGCTCGCGCGCTTGAGCGCTCGCGTGTTCACGCTATTGCGCTCGCGCGCTCATGCGCGAGCGCGCTTCTCGTATGGCTCCGCACCAACTTCATTCGGGGCGGCAGCGAAACTTTGCCGCGGAGTGGGCCCGCGGCTTGCCGCGCGCGCGGGCTGGTCCGAGGCCCTTGCGACGCGCCCGCACATTCGCGTGGTTGGATTGAACCTAGAGAAAATTAAACCTCGGGCTACTTGTAAGCGCGCGGAGCGCGAGTTTCACGTTGGCGGCTGCCAGAGAGCCGAGCCGGGCCGCGAGTCGTCGCCCTCTTCTATCTCGAAATTTGTCAACGAGCCAAGCTTCAAAAATTCGCGATCAACAAGAGTTGGTTTGTTACCATTGAGATTCGGAGGTTTCGTTGAAGCCAGATTAAGGGAGGCAGCTTTCACGGCTGAAGAACGCCGGCAGCCGAAGCAGTTAGTATCACTACTACCGTCCCAGTTTTGTCCTCAATTAAGGACATGATGGCATTACATGCCAACCATAGCAAACCATGGATTTTGACATCCGATTTTCGTTTCGAGCTTACTTTATCATTTCTCTACCGGGTGCTAGGCTTGTATATTATACCCGATTAGTTTAGATACCAAAACCCTCTCCATTTCGTGACGAACTGCAATTTCTGGAAATGCGTGGAGCAGCGAAATGTCCTCAATCGAGGACATTTTGTATATATCGGCTTCCATTAAATAGCTAATCAACTTAGATGGCCGTGCAAATTGGCGGGCATCCTAAACATGATTTATGAACACTATATATGAACGTAGCCACCACATTCGAGAAATCGTGTGTCTTACGTCACGCGTGCACGGGGCCACTGTTTGCCAGTTTTGCGCAGTTTTGCCAGTTGACCCAAATTCCATCGTTGACACATGCTCGACACATCCAAAGTACGGCCAATGAAGCACACCCTATTTAAGACACATAGTTGCGAGCACAATACTTCAATTTCGGCCGCAAACTCTCAGATGCGTTGCAATAAATACAACACAAGCTCGGCTTGGACCAATTACGCAGATCTCTTCTCTCCTGCCTATTTTGCTCTACCAACTCAATTAGCCCCTCAAGTTCTTTCTCGTTCCCGCAAACTCCGGGAGGGTGTGCCAATCCCGGTCACACGCGCCCGGACACAGGAACACCCCGCACGCCCCGCACTTCATGTTCACCTTCCTGCCCGCCTTCCCGTCCATAGCGTAGCAAACCCGGCACCGGTTGGAAGCCCCTTTCACCCGCTCCAGGGTGTGCCCGTCACGGTCATCCGACCCCGTTGTTGCGGTTCCGGCCCCCTCCGACCGGCCCCGCTTCCTCGCCCCCGGGAGGTTGTCGTACGTGTTCTCCACGAGTTGCTGCTGCAGCGCGAGGAGGAAGTCCCAGCGGCTCACCTCCGGATGCGCCTCATGGTACAGCACATACGCGTTGTGCATCGCCCCGTCCAGTAACCCGAACATCACCCGCACCCACCACTTCCGGGAGACGAGCTCCATCTCGCCACCGTACCCCACCATCAAGCACGATTTGTCGAACTGATCGACACCGTCCTTGAACTTGTTGTACTCGTACGCAATTTCCGGACAGGTCACTTCCTCCCTCGTGCCTGCAACCCTCCGCCCCGTCTCCCCGAGGCTCAACCCGTGACACGTGGACAGGAAGAAGACCGGCTTCTTGTCCTGCCACGCCACCGCCACCATCCCGTCCTCCTCACAGACTGCCGCCCTCATGGATCCCCGTTCTGCCTTGCTTCCCAGCTGCAGCAACTCTTTGGGAAACATTTTCCGGTTAGGGAGACACGTGCCAGTAGCAAGGAGGTTCGCCTCCTTCAAAGCGCGAACAGGCAGGGGGCCTGTGAACCCCCGATCTAGGATGATCACGTGCCCCCTGTGTTTGGGGACACGGTCCCCCAGCTTTCGCACGATCATGTCGTGCAACCCGTCCCCCTCGACCTTGACCTTGTCGTAAACCCATTGGAAGTAGCAATAGAATGTGACCGAATCAACGGCACAGAAAAGCTCCACCCCAAACTTGTGGGGCTTCTTCGGGTTGTAGACCCGGACTGGACAACCCCGATTCCTCAAAGGGATCATCCGCTCATCGAACGTGACAAACTGAGTTGGGTTGTAGAACCGGGGGAAGGTTTCTTCCATGTGGTTTAGCAACGGCATCAAGTGCCACAGCCTGTACTCCCGGGTTGCTCTGTCTGGGGGTCTCTGGGCATTGTCATTTGTATGCAGGTACCGCTTGATTTGCTCAAACCGCTTCAGGGACATGAACTCCCCAAACCCCGGTAAACGGACAGCCCCTTGAACTCCGATCCTCCAATAGTGGGCAAGAGCAGGCAACGGATGCAGGGCCATAGCAAACACTAACCCAAACCACCGCATCACTTCCTGGAGCGTCACGTTCACCCAAACCCTTCCCTTGTTCCCAGGCAGCCCCGCCTCCTCCCGACACGCGGCCGCATACAAATTGGTCTGGAACACCACATCCTTGAACCATTCCAAAGGCACAAGGTACAGGAAGACCTGCAGCGGCGTTAGTGAGGGCAAACCTGGAAGGTTTCTTACTCGCTGCGAGGGCCCCGTGAATGCTGGGGGCTGCACGTCTTCCAGCACATCCCCCTCCGCGACCGGCTCCCAATGCATGGGCCCCGAGGGCCCCGCCTCCAAACCCTTGTCCAACGGACCCTCGCCCTCTTTCTCAAGCTCCTCATCGCTCTCCCCCTCCTCTTCGCTGCCGCTGGACGCCCCTTCCAGCAGCTTCTTTGACACACGCTTCCTCCCTGCGGGCTTCACCGCCCGCTTCTGGAAAACCACGGTTCGCTTGCCCGGTGGACGCCCCCGATTCTGTCCTGTGGCAGGCCCTGCTGTGGCAGGCCCTGCAGCCTCCTCTTCACTGTCAGATTGGCTGTCAGGGTCGCCATCTGACTGGCTGCCCTGCCCGTCAGACTGGCTGCCCTCTTCCACCTCTTCTGACACAGCGTCTTCCTCCCCTGCTGAATCTTCTTCACCCCGGTATCCCCAAGGTTTGTTTGCAGAGCTTCTGCGGAGCTGCCTGGCTGGTGGGAGGCTGCCCGCAGCATCAAACCCCGTGACTTTTTCCTTCCCCTTCCTCGCAGGTGTGCGCAGATCTAATTCTGTGGCAGCCTCTGCATGCATGCTGCCCCCTTCAGACTGAGGCAGCTCGGGCGACACCCTATGCTCGGGAGACTTTACATATTGTGCCAGTTGCAGCTTACTAAACCAGTACATTGTCTCATCTCCTTCAAAAAGTAACCCCCATTCTCTGGGGTTTTCCCTTTTGCAGGCCTCTGCTTGGTTACAGTGCCTGCTAAAGTTACCCAGGGCCAGGCAGTCCCATACTCAGACTGAGCCCACTCCTCACCAAAATGGGCAGCCTTCACCAGAAATACATCACCTAAGCATGGACCAGATGTAGACGCCATAGTTCTCTACAACATTCTGCCCCTATGCGCCTTTTTGGACGTGAAGAACACAATTGAATGACGAAAGAAGAGCAGGTTTGTAGGATAAATGAGCACACCGGACACCTCAGCAACTAGAATAAGTTTTCTTTCGAATTTGACCGAAGTTAGATTTTTGCCGAGGTCCTGAGGTCCAACCCTTACCACTGAAGCCCTAAAACCGCCTGAAACCCGCGGCCGCGCCGGAGATAATGACGTGGCAAAGTTTGCATTTTTTATGTCCTCGATTGAGTACATTGTCCCTAATTGAGGACACCGGACGGTAGTAGTGTTAGAATTCTACGACTTGGCCTGCTTAATCGCAACCGCTTGGATTGCTGTGCCGTTTTTCATGCGTTCTTCCTGCTTTCATATGTCAAGTAGTCTCAAGAGGAGATCTCCGCGGGTCTGGCTACGTCCTTTAGCCGGCTGGGAGCGAACGGCTGGATGGCGTTTGCGCCAAATATCGCTTCGAATTGCGAATCAAAGTGACGCCGCCTGAAACTCGAAACAAGCTTTGTGCGAAGATGAAACTTGCAACTCGAATGGGGGAACTTCAGAATTTCAGTCGGGATTCGATGCTGTTAGACTTGAAACTGGCCGGGATTCAAAGAAACTCTAACGTTCTGGTCGTTGATAAGGTTCCCTTGCCAAAAGCTAGGGGACCAATCCCCTCAACAGACACGGCTATGACGAAGTAGCTGTTGCGATCGGACCGGCGGCTCACTAGCTCTCGCGCTCTTGCGCTAGCGCTTGCGCGCTTAAGGCTCGCGCGCTTGAGCGCTCGCGTGTTCACGCTATTGCGCTCGCGCGCTCATGCGCGAGCGCGCTTCTCGTATGGCTCCGCACCAACTTCATTCGGGGCGGCAGCGAAACTTTGCCGCGGAGTGGGCCCGCGGCTTGCCGCGCGCGCGGGCTGGTCCGAGGCCCTTGCGACGCGCCCGCACATTCGCGTGGTTGGATTGAACCTAGAGAAAATTAAACCTCGGGCTACTTGTAAGCGCGCGGAGCGCGAGTTTCACGTTGGCGGCTGCCAGAGAGCCGAGCCGGGCCGCGAGTCGTCGCCCTCTTCTATCTCGAAATTTGTCAACGAGCCAAGCTTCAAAAATTCGCGATCAACAAGAGTTGGTTTGTTACCATTGAGATTCGGAGGTTTCGTTGAAGCCAGATTAAGGGAGGCAGCTTTCACGGCTGAAGAACGCCGGCAGCCGAAGCAGCGGTGACTCAGTAATGTTGCCATGCCTGGTTTCGCATCCTCTCTTCGTTTGAATAGCTTTTGCATTACCTTGCCGCTGCGTCGAGATTTCTGGCCGTTCTTTCGATTCGGAAAATTTCCCGGCCTCCCGCTCCGAGCCTGAATCAGCGGTTTCCGCCAGAACGCTCCTACCGGGTACTTCTGACTGCCCTCTTTACACCACTGTGTGCTGATTCGTGAGCGACGGAGGGTGTCAGGAGATTCCCGTCTGTCTTTGCTAAAAGGAGGCAACCGTCTCGAGTATGCAGAGCTTCGTGACTTCAACGTCTCATCCTTCGCATCGAAGTCACGACGTCGCTCTGTTCTCTGAGATCAGCGAACGATTCGCACCCACACTGCTCAAGCGTTAATTGAATCACCCATGCCTTCCGAAATGAATGACGGCCCTCCGCAGACACGTACTTTGCAGATACGCTGTGAGATTCGCTGGCAGAAGACTCTCAGCTTTTCTTTGAACGGCAGACATGTCATAGCGGCCATGAAGATCGAAGAATGCGGCGCAGATTGTGGAGTCGTTCATAAACTCGCCTGAAGCGGTACTGAAATGAAGGTTGTCTGTGATTGATCATCATATCTTTCATGATCGCTCTATCTTTTAAGCGAAAGAGTGATCGAAGAAATAAGATACGGCGGGCAAGCAGGATGTCCTCTCCAGCCAATGTTCTATCACTGGTCAGTTCATATATTAAAATGAAAAAACGTAAGCCACGACTTCATCAAGTGCAAGCTTACAAAGGCCCATGTCGCTTGAACTACTCTTCGAGATACGGTACTGTTTCATTTCGCGCCAGAATGATCCTTCCAAATTCAGCTAGGTAGTCCGTCCGTTAAAAGCGTTGGACGCGCCTTCCTGTTCTTCAGCATTAGCAATGGAAGGGTTTCTTCGTACATTAATACCGTTCCTATTCAACGGTCCCTCAGGCCTCTTTCAGAAGAGAGATGTTATACTCATTGAAATTCTCGATTTTATGAAGGGTAAGCGCCATGAAGGGTAACGGCAACACCTAACTGAAATCATATACCAATTATATCTACACGCTCCGCACCCGTACCCACCCTAACCTCCAAGCTAACCCCACCCGTCCCAGTTACCCTCCATGGACCTTACCCTTCATGAATTTGAGCGAAATCTACTCATTTGATATGTGTGGGCTCGTGGCTCATCTAATCCCTCTCCCGAAGCAAAATGATGCCTCTGGCAGCTACCGATGACCATTCAAGGATTTCACAGTTTCGCCACTTAGCATTTTGTTAAGTTCTTTGTGCCCGCAGTTAATGCAGCTTGGCAAAGATACATGACGGATGGAAGATAGAGGGTCACGTCAGATCACGGCACGTGCCCTCGAATGTGTCCTCAGCACTCTTTCCGGCAATATTCAGCCAGGCCGTCTGGAGGAACCCGTTTGCGCCAAATTCGGACGTACCTCCTGTCAACGTGGTCGTCCAGAAGCCTTTTCGAGAGTTGTGTGCAAAGTTACTTTTACAACTCGCGCTGTAGTCAGGTTGCGTGTAGGAGACTGCCGGTTCTGCGATCCGAATGGTGAAACTTGACTTGTGGTCCCCTTGTAGCCCTTCAACTAGCCTGCTTCCCAATGTGACCCTGGCCTCTCTTGGTTGGGACAACCGAGCGCTCACTTCGGCAAAAGACCTGGTCTCCTTACAGCGCCTGATAGAATCTTGCACTACGAGAGACCGTTTTCTCAAGAAGCGCTGCCCGAACCTGCTCTTTACAATCGTGTCGAACAAAGCGATATAGGCACATCCAAATTGTACTTTTGAACGAGTTGACGTAAGTCCAGCTGGGGCTGCCATCGCGCGCGGCCCGCGCTGGCCGCCGATTGCACGCGCGCGCCTAACTTCGCCCATCAATCTAGACTTACCTGCATTTGATGGCCGGAACCTGGCTGATAATGTATACCAGCTTTTCGTTGCAAACCTTAAAAGATACGTAGGATCTCCCAGTCTCTGTTCATTGGCCGAACAAAAGGCCCTGCCCTTCTTCGCCGGTGGACCGTCATTCTTAGGCACTTTGAATAGCAGCACAGGAAAGCGTGGCAATCCCGCTACTGCATTCGTCTTGGTCGCCCCGGCCCTTGAAGCCGGCGGCGGCTGGTCCTTGCGGCCGCCGCAAGCTGCGGCTCCCCCGGTTGCGCGTAATCTGCGCGCGCGACTCCGCGCCGTGCGGCAGCCGGCCGCCGCGCGTGCTGGCGGCAACTCATCCATGGCTGGAGCTACTATAGTTGCGCTTGGTGCAAAGGATCGCCGGCGATCAGACTCGCTTTACGCCCTGACTGCACTCGGCATGGGCCGCTGGACGAGCCTTGCGCGGCGAACCTGGCGGCCGCGACGTCGATGCAGCTTGTCGATACAGCTGTGGCGCCACCGCGCAGTACTTCCACTCGTCAGGTTAACAGCTTTCTGGATAAACATTTTGGGTTTGACTTCTGACTGGGCGAAGAACTTTCAGCTTTGTGTCGCTGGCTGCCAGCCGTTCGGCCAGGTTGAATGTGAACGGTTCGACTTCTTTCGTCACCAAGTGCTTTCGCGGAATATTTTACGTTGATCAGCTACATTTGCTTCAGTTGTTTCATTAGTCAGTGATCCTGCTACAATATGACTTTTAGCGACACCTGGAAAGGCCATGACGAAAAGCTGATGCATGGCAAAAGGCCAGCGCGTTTGGGGACGTCACGGATGCCGTTTGAAAAACTGCGAATGAATGTTTGACATGAGACCTGCTTCCGGACACTGGTAGCTCCTTGATGGTCCACCCATAATCTTTTGAAGTTCTTTTGCCACTTAAACATGTTGAGTGAAAGAATCGGGGGAATGTACGACCGGTACAGCCTGCCTGCGTGAAGAATCAAAACTCCTCTTCTTCTCAGTTGAGCACTTCAGGATTGAACCCACTATATTGACAAACCGCACTTCCATGTCCTTGACACGTAGTAAACATTCATCCATTTTTTTCGCCATGAATTGCGGCTTCGCATTGGACCCACGACGGCCGAGCAACCAGGCTAGGACGGGCTTGAAGTATGTCTCCGTGGCCGGGAGAGAAAGCGCCTGGCGTCACGTGCACACTATTGAAATGGTAGTAAGGCGGAGCACATACTGACAGTCAACATTTAGATCAACGTCTGTTGCAATCCTGTCGGTTGAGTGAGCGCAGCGCGCGGAGCGAAAGGAACGGCCATTGCCTCGACCGCCTGCGTCCGCCTGGGCTTCAGGTGGGGCCTTCGCCATGGTGGTCGAGCGTCCGTTCTTACCATGACGGAGAATGCTTCGGCGGGGTCGATCACAGTTGATTTCGAGACCCTAACTCCTGAAACCAATATAATCACTTCCACTTCGACCTTCAGCTTGGAACGGATCAGAATCAACGGGAGAGCTGCGCAAAAATTCTACCCCACAAACTGGTCAATCCCCGGGCTTTAGATTATCAATCCACATCCGTGTTTAAGAAACTTACGGTCTGCCTAATTTGCGCGCTGCACAGATCTTTAATCTGAGCACGGGGCTCACTTGGGCGATTATAAGCCCCGGGCGTCACCTTCGTGCGTCTCGTGGACGCGCGCTCGCCCCGCCCGTCTGGCTGGCACGTGAATCAGGTCACCTAGCAGCTCTATCTGGTCGCGAGTTGGCCAATTGAGCGTCGTTCAGTCGTTCCAGCTGCACACCGGTAATTGCAATTAAAGAACTAAGGGACATCCTCCGGCAATGCCGGCAAATGGTTCAATGTCCAGTGGCCAGTTTCTGGCCGGTGTTGTTTCATCTGGGTAGCCACATTCAACGTTCGAAGGCGAGAGTGGGGCCGAAATTCTTGCCGAAGGGCCGCCCTGCGGTCTGGTATTTCACAAAAACAACACGCGACGTAACGTTTTCCTACTAAGAGCGCATACTGAGAACGCTAACCGGGAGCTCCAAAAAGGGGCCAGTTTGAGTTGCTTCCCACAGCGATCAGTAAGCTTATGCGGTGCACGAAATACGCCAGTTGAGCAGCAAGCGAGCTGCTCGGAACCGTTCGTCACTGCTTAGTGCGTATACGGAAAGTTGATGAGCGACAGTGTCCATTCCTTTTGAACGACGACGTTCAAGACATACTTCAAGTTTGTCCTGACCGTCAGCTTGAGACGTGCGCGCAGCTGCGGCCGCCTAGCTAGCTCAGACGAATGTTTGGCCCTTAACGATATGGTTATGGGCTGCTTATGGGCTGGTAGAGAATGGTTATATGTCCTATGGACAGACTTGGGCGGTAACCAGCCCCGGAACCGGGCTGAAGCCGGGTTATTTGTCCATGGACCACAGACTCAGGCTGGTAACCCGCCTGGTTAGAAGCTAGAGCCTTCTGTGGGCCTGCGCTGTCCACTTGCACACGCGCGACGTATAAAGCGGGCTCGTCGAGCCTTCGCCCAACAGCGACACTCTCGCTGCACCCGCCTGATTTGGCCTTCGCCGGCCTTCTATGACGTGCCCGAAGGTGGCTGCTGGGCCGTCTCAGAGGTTAAGCATTCGCTCGTGCGGCCGCGGGTTGTCTCACACGACTCTGCGCCGTGCGCTAGCAGATGTGGAATCCAAGTCAGCTTCGTTTTTGTCGTCACGAGCTCGCTGCAATACAGTGGACTCAACCCGAGCAGGCTGCGGCTCATTCTGTTTGAAATCAACGGCCCTGAGTGTGCACATTTTAGCTCTGAACTCGCTCATGCGTCGCACATATATCCTGTTCGCGATCGCGGCAATATGGCAGCCCGCCGGCCGGAGCAGGCCACAGAACGTTTCTACTTTGATCAATCTATATCATGATATTATGACGGGGCTGTGAGCATAGATTTATCGAATTTGATCGAGCAGTGGATGCTAAGACAGGCCGCGTTTCTCTGTCAAGTTCACAAGTTCAAACACACTTGTTATATAAGTTTTTTTCTCATGATTGCTTTTCCGACATAATCATAGTACTGAACAACTGTTTTTCAGACTCTTTTGATTGATAAGGGCGCATTTGCGGCGTCAAGCCAAATCGCCCGCGTGCTCAGTGAGTCAACACACGTAATATCTACCACTTATTTACTATTCATAAGGAGATGCCCCCGTTGCAGGCTTTCTGAAGCGCCGCCCGCTGATTGTGCACTACCGTGACACATTGACCCGCACCCACAGAGATGTCCAGCTAAGAGTACGGCTCGAGCGCGCTCCTAGCTTCATGCGGCACTCGCCGCCTGACGGCAAACAGTACAGCTAGCTAGCACAATGTCACCAAGACCGATTGGTACGTGCATGCAATACATCCGGTGGTTGTTAGCCCTTACTAATGAACCTCATCCGACGCGGTCAACCGGCTCGCGCGAGAGCCAGAGAGCGGTCGGTCGGTGATATTGCAAGATTCCCGGGACACCGTAGAAACGTTGCAAGTTGCCGTCGGCCGCCCGCCGGCCGCTGGTTGCCCACCAAAATCGGAGCCGCCGGGGCCGGCGACAAAACGGGCCGGAGGGTCGAGGACCGAGGTTCCTTCGGCCAGCATGCCGTGTGCTGGACACTTCAACCGGAGTTCCCGGCCGAGCGGACTATAAAGTGACAAAGTCGACAAGATTGAAAATGCACCCAAGCCGAGATGCATGATCAGCCTTGCCTCTCGAGTCAAGGCACGAGCCTGAGGACCTTTTCCGCATCCTTAGCCCCTAGCAACTTCATATTCATATCATACATGGAGCATGTTGGAAGCTAGCAGCTAGCATTCGAAACAATGAGGGACTGGATAACTGAGACCATCCAAGTAATAATAGAGCTTTCTAGAGCAAAAAAGGCCATGTAAATCCCTCATTTACTATCTCCTATACATGCAATAACGGAGATTGTCTGGACAAGGTGCTGTATCATCTCAGGTTTTTATTGGTCTCTTTCTCTTGCTGCTCAGTCCTTGGGGTTGATCTCGTGACTACTGCCTATTGAGCTATGTTTGTATGCGGTCAATGTAACGACTGCAATCGGCCCTTTGGAGACCAAGTACCGGGCCTGGGGATGAATGAATCCACATGCAAAGGAACTCACCTCGACTCGCAGGACAATCAGAGAAGATAATCTCAAATGATAAAAACCACCAGACTAATGACGACTTCATTGAAAAGAATCGAGTCTAATCATGCTTTCCCTGCAGTTTTCATAGCCTCATAGTTGATCCAAACGATATTGGCACCTTTCGATTTCATACCAGTGTACAAGGGAAGGCAGAGAAATTGTTGTCACTCTTGTCGGCAGTGTAGGCTTGGGCGGGATTGAGAAGCAGGGCACGTTGAAGTAAAGCAATTACTTAGGACCCTCCGATTGCCAAACAACAAAAATACCCCAGGCCCGGTCCTCTTTGTCGCGGTCTTCTCTTCTTTCACTCTTCTATCTCGTGTCTTATGCTTTGTTGAACAAACGCCTAGTCTCTTTGGTGTTCTGTTACTGTTTTGCGGACGAACTTCAATGACTCGTGCCAGGAAGCGCGTTCTGTTGATTGAGTCGGCCGACCGCAGAGAGCTTGTTATAGCGGTCGGTTTCGGCGCGAGTAACGAAGGTTGAGATCGCGCGACATTCTAACGCGCGGGTGTCGGGTCAAACATTTTTCGCGCGATAAGTTGTTTGAAGCTCGCGCAGATTCTGCCGGCGAGTTGGGCGTCGTCGCGCGACAGCGCGTCGTGCTAGTGAACGCGGCCGCCAGGCGGCTAGCTGCCGACGACGGCAAGGGTTATCGACAGGGAAAGGGTTCCGGCGTTATCTGATACCACATGCCGGCCATCCACCGCCAATCCAATCTTGCCAGCGACCGTTGTGCGCGCGTGCCGTAAACTGTGAATGCTTGACGTATGTGACTTATGTTACGTTAGTACCACCCAGAACTCTGCCCGCGTTTAGTCGATTCCGTACGGTACGGAACGATTCCGTACGGTACGGAAATCGTTCCGTACCGTACGGAATCGACTAAACGCGGGCCCGGGGGGTCGGCACGCCCTTAATATCCCGCGGAACTTGTCAGGGTTTCTAGCAGTTTGGGGCAACTATACTATTCCAAAAAACCGTAACCGTCTACATACTACATACTACATACTACATACCACATACTATACTAATCCAAGCCTACCAGCTAGAGTCCGCGGATCGATGAAATGAGCCAAGCTCAAGCATTGAATCCATGTAGCTAGAGAGACTGGAAAATTCGCAGCGCGTCAGGTAAGTTATAGTACTATGCTGTACATGTGTGAACTGGGCTGACTGGGCTGACATAACCAGGGTCTCTCTGATCCCTATACAGCTTGGCATGATCACGAGCTGGATGTATACGTCAGCTGACCGGATCCCTGAGAACGGATCTGAGCTGCCTAGAATGGCTGGCGGGCCGATTGACTCAGATATGGTACAACAGGCTGGAACAATTCAGGGGCAATTCAGGATCAGCGTTCACGTGCTTTAGAAGGGCCCACTGTGAATTCGGGTCGAATGTTCCAGCCTGTCAGACAGCCCAAAACAATTGTACCCGTCTTTCTTTGTATAGACATTAGAGCGGCGTATAATATAGCTATAGGCCCACCCGTGCACGTGACAAGCTGGAGAACCAATCTCACTTGGCTTAATTCATGGAAGATATCAAAGATTGCAATTGCTCAGCCTGGCTTTCCATAGGAGCCTGCTCTGTTCTACAAACACAGACGTGGCATTCCAGGCTTGGAGCAAGTGGCCGCTTTTCTGCAAGCTACTCGTGAGCACTGAAAAACTCTTCATTTTTCTAATTCATACGAGCCTTGCCAAGAGCCGACACATCTGACTCTGGGTTCCTAATTCCTTATCTTCCCAGTGCCACTGCCACACAACGGCCCACAAGAAGCAGAATGCTTCAGTCACTGTGTGTGTGAATGAGGAACGCGATCCAGCCTGCATAGAGGGTTCTGAGAGAGTTTGAACCCTGCAGAAACTGGCTTCAGGGAGAGTTGAAAATCTGGAAGCAATGGGTTCATGGGCAACCTTTGTCGTGTTGCTGATCGTTGTTGCGACAAGCGCAGTGGATGGCAGGTAAGCGTCTAGAATGCGCGCTTCTGACGTCTGTGAAGTTGGAAACAACTCACTTTACTGCCCATTGCGACATAGTAGATCAAGGCTGTCGGAGTATGCTTTTGTTCCTGGACTGTGGACCATACTGTAGAACTTTCAAATGCTGGTTGATCCAGTGCCGCAAAGTTCCTTTCATATATGATCGAATTCCCGTGACGGCGCAACTGGTCGAGGGAGCGGATTCGAGGGCCACACAATCAGATCTGTCCTTCTGATAAGACGACTTACAAGATTGGTGTTTAAACTTTGGCACTTCTGCTCGTTCTTCTTTAATAGAGGTCAATGTCGATGAACGTCCACTTCACGGACATGCTACTTGCGCTGAGAAGTCGCTTCTCGTCATTGTCACGGACCAAGCATGGTACTTGCAGACGTCAATTCCTTGGCGCATTTAGGCCAAGAAAAGGCTTTGAAAAACGAGTAGAGGGGATAGCAAATGGGGTGGCAGAGGAGCACTACCTGCCCACGTCACACCAAATTGGTTCTTGTCGAGAGCCCATGACGGTTTGAGGGCCAAGGCTTTCCTAACGAAGAAGCATGGTTGAGCTGGGAAAGTAGTGGGTGTAAGCACAGACGTTTGTGTCATTTTTCCTCTACTGCAGCTTCCTTGCTCCAATGGGGCACGCTTATCCTACCTTCTTGAGCACTGTCCCATACATGAGAGTGTATCCTCTCCGGCCAAACTAAATGTCGAGCTTTTACTTAAACGGACACATGCCAATCCGAATGAAGACGGATTGGCAGGGGCTATTGGAGACCGCTACAAGCTCCAATCTTTTCACCGCTCACGTCTAAGTCAACCGATTATCCAATTTTCTCACTCGCTGACGACGAACAATAAGAACACAGAGTCTCAATGCACTGTGACTCTTGGGCTCCCCGCTCACGCTCGGTTCCGAAGTATCGCGCCTCACAAGAACTGGTTCTAGCCATCTCCTCAGGAGCTACTATCATTTATTTAAGCAGATTTAGTCGCTCAGCCCTGACTCGCTGAAGTTGCTGACAGCAGGGATCTGCCGGCGCGGCGTCGCTTAACCCAGACCGGTGCCACAGCCGTCTTCATCGATGAGATCCACTGGGACAACTTGGCGCTCGATTTTGGTGAGCAGTGAATATTACACTGGCATTGCTAGAAACGGGCGGATGCCTTGTGATTTGCCTCCCCCTTCTTCGCAATCTTGTGAAGCCCACCGAACCTTGCAAGATCAATCTCATCGACACCCACTCTGTGTAAGCAGTAGAGCAGGAATCTTCTATACCTGGCGGTGCAGATTTGAGAACAAGCACAGATCTCAGCAGCTTTCGCAAAACGTACCGAATGGTACTTCTCCGCCTGCTGTCATTGTCTCCAAAATGAGCTCCGAGTTTCTAGAACCCCCTCTATCAGTCTTGGCAGGCCTGTGCTCCGAGTAAAAGCGCTTTTCTCAAATTTAACTTTGAAGCAATTTCAAAAGACTTTTGACCATTTCAAGATGAGCTTTTACAAGCCCCCCAATGTGCTTCTTCTTCTCAGATGAAGCCATCGTGACTGTTAGGCCTGTGACTATTTCAAGATCAATATTTACAAGCCACCCAATCCGCTTCTTCTCAGGCGAAGCCATTGAGATTTTTGGGCCCCTGGGGCTGAACGTCAGCGGCTATGTGGTCACCCGCTACAGTGCTCTGGGCCAGGCATGCGTCACCGTTGATTGCGCTGCGAAAGGAGGTCAATTCACACTCCCTACAGGCACCACCCTCCTCGATCCCGCAAATACTGGGGTGAGCTCAAAGCCACCCGCCCTTTACAGTGTCCCGCTTTGAACCCGGATCGAATGCGCACTTCTCCCAACAAGTGATAAATCTGCCAGCATTCACGCGTCTTGAGAGGTTAGCTTCAGGCGTCGTCTAAAGAGCATCGTAACTCTGGGTCGTCAAAGCTTAAGGAGACTTGGTCTTTGATATGTAGGGCGCCCGTCAAAATCTGGTTCCAGCCTCGGTCAGAAAATCGTCACATGTTCGGAAAATTTGGAAATAGAGACGGGTCTGCCGAAGCCTCTTTGAGACTGAAGGAGCAGCTCCTGTATCGTCGAGTTGATGCTTTCGTTTGACAGCTCAGCTCTTGAAAAGCTCGGTGACCAGTGTGGGTTAGTCTTCAAATGTTTGGAGTTGAACTAAGGGTACTCCTTATGGGCTCTCGGCCGAGGTCGTCCTCAATTGTAAAAAAAAGCTTCCGGGTCTACCCAACATAGCGCGCGTTTGTGCGTGATACGTT